>BGPR01027472.1:0-20706 GCA_013235015.1 Araneus ventricosus
ACATACACTGGCATCTGTAATATTAATTTTGAATGTTCAATAATATATGACAGATTCCTTTGCCAAGTAGTCAATGACTTTAGACTTATTCTATAAATGAACAATTAATGGGATCACCGAATGAATCACTACGGTATTTGCTCAGATATGAAGACTACAAAGGTTTAAAATTTAAAACTGTTCTTGAAAGTAGAAAAAAAGTGTCAATACAAATAGCTTCCATTTCTCATCTTTAATCCCAATTCTTAATTTCTCAAAGAAAATTGTATGCTAAAAAAGAATGAAGCTGAAATATTTGCAAGAAAATTATTTAGCAGATTATTAAAACATCAATTAATTATTTAGACTGCAAGATAAAACTAAATTCTACTAGTTTAAGAAAATTAATTATAACAAATGTTTAAACAAAACATTGAGCTTACTAACAATATAACTCACTAAAATGCTATAAATATTGAAGTTAAAGAGTGCCAAGTGGGAGTAATTATACAAGGTGTCTATTCTAAATGTATCTCAATAGCTAATTTCTATGCCATTAGAGATAGGCATATACTTCCAATTGGTGATGTAAAGAATTTTATACTTTTTGAGTATATAAAAGTACTGCTGAAAAAATTATAAAGTCTAAATTTTTATACGTCTCTGTCCTATTAGTCATATTTAGTAAAATATTCTTGACACCCTAACATTTTAAACAAAAAAGTTCCATTCTTTTACGAATAAAAAAACTGACCAAGTTATGGAGCTTTGAATTTCATAATTTAAAACCAATCAGCGGCTGAGTTGAGCAAATATTGTGTGTTGGCTGGAGGTTCTTCCTCGGGGTGGCCATTTTGGTGGTACAAAATCGTCTGAAATAGTGATATTCAAAGCTTCATAAACTAGGTCAGTTTTAGTCGCAGAAAAGTAGAAACTTTTTTTTGGTTTAAAATGGCGGTGTATTAAGAATATTTTACTAAATATGACTAATAGGACACGGAGATTGTACAAAAATTTAGACTTTGTAATTTTTTCAACAATGCATTTAAGAACTCAAAGTGTAAAATATAACTCTTTACATTATTTAAAGCATTTTATCAATGAGAAGCATGTGCCTATCTTTAATGGTTTAGAAATTAACTATTGAGACTCATTTAGAGTGGATACCCTGCATAATGAAGGAAATAGTGGTTAGAACAGCCACAAATTATTTTATTCCAGGTAACATACAGCTAAATCTGTCCATACACCAACACTGTACCCTCTTTTATGCTCAAACTAGTTGGTATGTTCAATTCTATATTGAGTGAAAATCACGGATGATGTCATTGACGTGGACAAATTTGATACAAAAACTACTCAGCCATAATTCATGATATATTACATTTAATTTCAATATAACTCAAGTTTCTATGAAAAGATGCAATTAGCAAAAAAATAATCGGACATAAAAAAGGTATGCCTCCTCAAATTCACACTGCTGCTGAATTTAGGAAAAAAAAATTATATGTTGTAAGTCATCTTTACTGGGATATCTTCATCTATTTCATTACCTTCATTAGTATTACACTTTGTCAAAAAAGTAGACGGACACTAAAAATTTGTAAATGTAAAGCTCTTTGTTTTGAATATTGTTGTTTCAAATTATACACTAGTCATATCGTCGAAAGAAATCCCCGGTGACGTAAAAGTTTTAATAAACACCAGTTTATATTTAAAGTTAAATAGATATATATACTCCTACATTGTCAAAAAAGTAGACGGACAAACCATTTGAGGAGCTTTTCTTCTAGTTTCTTTGGATAATTTTTTCTAACTTTTTATCATGTATTTACTTGGATAAGTCAGTTAGATCACCTTCATTTAAAATATAAAATTAATTTATTTCAAAAACCTTAAAATTTTACTTTGATTGTTATTTGAAGTTGGTTGCCATAGCCTAAAAAACGATGGAAAAACTATTCGAGAAATCGCAGGTATTTTAAAAATTGGTAAAAGTGCAATTGCAGAATTTCTAAAGAATCCTGATGCTCATGGAAAAAGGAAAAAAACTGGAAGACCCCGAAAACTAATGCCAAAAGAGCAAAGAAATCTTCTCTGCCAGCTTAAAAAAAGAGGGGCTAGCATCCCTACTGCACAGCATGAATCTGGACTTACCCATATAACAAGACAGACAGCGTTTAATTATGTGCAAAGAAGTAAACAGTTTCAATTTAAGAAACGAAAACATCATCCTAAATGGACTAAAAAACATATTGCTGATCGATTGGCGTGCGGTAAAAAATACATGTCCTGGACCACTGAATGGACATCCGTTATTTTCTCTGATGAGAAAAGGTTCAATTTAGATGGTCCAGATGGCTTTCAATATTATTGGCACTGCCTGAAACAAAAGGAACTATATTACTCTACTCGCCAACAAGGAGGAGGAAGTTTGATGGTATGGCTTGCTGTTGGTTTCAGTGGTAGATCAAGTTTAATTTTTATCAAAGGTAGACAAAATCACAAAGATTATATACAACAGTTGGAAACAGAACTTCTCCCATACGGATTAGATTGGGGAGGAGAAAACTGGATATATCAACAAGACGGAGCTTCCATTCATACCACTCAGGGAGTTAAAAAATGGTTTGATGACAATAATGTTCAAGTTTTGCCCTGGCCAGCCAAAAGTCCAGACCTCAATATTGTCGAAAATGTTTGAGCTATGTTAGTTGAATGTGTTTACGGACAAGGGAGGCAATATGAAAATGCCAAGGAGCTCCACGAATCTCTTGATTCAGTATGGAATACTTTTTGCCAAAAAGACATTCAAAACCTTTATGATTCAATGTCAAACCGTATGTTTGAACTAATACAAGTAGGTGGTAAGAAAACCTCTTATTAAAACTTTAAATTTCACACCATTTTTGTGATTGCCCGTCTACTTTTTTGACAACTTTACTAACGACATTTTGTAATTGTTAATATAATCTTATGATAATTAATACAAATTCATGTGTTTTACAATACATTTTATTTGATTCTTATATAATTATGTATGCAAAAATATGCTGACAATTTTTTCACAAAAGATTTGTTGAATAAATATGTTTTGATTGATTGATTGAAATGTGAAGAGATGGGATTTTTAGCAACAAAGGCCGTTATCCCCTACTGCCAAATGGATGCACTCAACAAATGTTAAAAAGGATGCACTCAACAAATGTCAAAAAGGATGCACTCAACAAATGTCAAAAAGGATGCACTCGACAAATGTCAAAAAGGATGCACTCGACAAATAATCAAAAAGGATGCACTCGACAAATATCAAAAAGGATGCACTTAAAAAATATCAAAAAGGATGCATTCAATAAATATCCAAAAGACTTCAGGGATTGAAGAAGAATCCTAAGATGCCGTTTATCAGATACAGCATTTTGAAAAAAGGCTTTTAAAGATGGACACAATTGAAGATCAAAATTAAGTTTTGCACAGAGGATTGACCTATGATTTGAGTATTTGGAACAGAACAAAATAATGTGTTCAATGTTATTGTCACGATTACAAATTTGACAACGAGGGTTATTGTGTAGACCAAATCTATGCAATAGTGCAGGAGTAATAATCATCCGGGTTAAAAGTCGTGCAATAATGATATCCTCTCTTATATTTTTGAGCCAAGGGGTAAGAGTTAACATGGTGGGAATATCGCCAATAGATTCTTGATATTTGCTATTTTGAAAGGAATGATTCGTTTTTTGAAGAGAAATTGTTTGAAAATGAGAAATTATATCTTCAGAAGCAATCCACTCTATAAATGGGTGGGACTCCGTGACCATTTTTGCGAGTAAATCCGCCTTTTCATTCCAATGGATCAAAGAATGCCCTGGGGTCCACACCAAACATATTTTTTGATTAAAATTTTTCCTAACAAAAATTTTTCCAGCTAATCTGTGAATGACCTTCGGAGATTTGATTGTAAAGAATTTTAAAGCTTGAAGAACTGAATAGCTGTCTGTCAACAATAATAAGTTTTTATCTGTGACTGAAAGTTCATCAAGGGCTTGACAAATTACCAAGGCTTCCGCCGTAAAGATGGAATTGATGGGGTGGATTCTATATACAAAAGATTGCAGGTTAGAGATACCCGCGATAGAAGTGAAAGAATGTGATTTGGATGCGTCCGTAGCAATGATATGATAGTCATAAAATTCTTTCGATAGAGCTTCTTCAAAGAGGTCCTTGATCAGGAAAACAGGATGAGCTTTATTTTGGAAACTAAAATCTAAATATGTTTTTTTTCATGAAATTAAAGTGTAATTTTGTGTCCGTCTACATTTTTGACAAGCTGTATCAGTAATTATTGTTTAATCGATCCCAATCTCAAAGGTAAAATTAATCTTTGCAAGTCATATTATCTACCACAGAAGTGTTAATCTGAATCCATATATTTAACTTCCATACTATATATATATCTTTTTAAAACTTCAGTGAATCAAAATAGTTCAAAATTTATCTTGCACACTCGGAGACAATTCACAGCATTGGAAGATGCAATGAGCAATGTCAAAATAAAATTGTGTTTTCTTTTCCTATACACATTAAATTTCAAAACAAAAAGGATAATTTGATAATTGACATGAACAAAATCATCAACCATTGTAACCAGTGGTGTAGTAGCAAAATAAGCAGTACCGGAATGCTTTAACCTTTGTGTCACAAACCGCACTGTTTAAAGGATGTTTTTACAGTTTTTATTTATTTATCATAAAAAAAGCAGTGCAGGAACGGCGTTCCACCTCCACTACAACCCTGATTGTAACCTACTCCTGAAATATGTAAGAGCTTTCCATTTTCCAAGAGGCTAGATGCAGGAGATATCCAGTTTTAAATAAGGAGGGAAGAATAAATATTTAGCTTATATCAATTGCTGAATTAAAAATACTTAATAAAACAAAAAATTAGTATTAAAAACAATTTATAAATGCACATTTAATTAAGTTAATATACTTTTACACAAAGCATTCATATCTGCAGTTTTTTGTGATACTTACTAGAACCTTTTTTATAATTACACTCTTTGATATGCATACAAATTATCATACAGTATCATCATTTTTCATTGAAATTTTTTCTGTTTTATTTAAATGATTGTGTACAAATGAAAGCTTTTAAACATTCAGTTTATATTTCTGATGTCACAATTCTATTTTAAAAAAAGCATGATGTGCCTCAGTTTTAACAAACAAATTAGCTTATAAGTAAACTGTAAAAACATACAGGATGGGAAAAAAAATAATAAGATTCATACACTGATTTCTATCCTGCCAACTTATGCACATATAACTTAAATGCATACACTCTACCTAAATATATAGCACTTATGAAAGGTGATTACACAAAAAGTTACATAATAAATCAAATTATGCATTGTCTTTTCATAAATTCAGTCAACATTCAGAAAGTATTGCTCAGAAGATTTTCCTAAAGCACTAATAATCTTTTTTCTGGAAAATGGCTGAAACTTTCTAACAGTCCGTCACATGCATATCAAATATGCAATTGCTTCATGTCTGTTTCATATACAGGATGGGAAAAAGGTGAATAAAAACTTTAAAACTTATTAAAAAGAACAAATAATGGTATGGAAGTATGTTTTGTGCACTAAATGCATCATTAGGATCTCTTTTAGCAGAGGGGAGAAGTATTTAGAAAGTCACCAATAGAGAGTGTTTGCACAAATACATCTTCCAGAATTATACAAATGGAGGATTATTATAAAAATGTGATTACTCAATTGGTCATTTATTTGATTGAATCACCAATTTGGCATGTAGAACAAGGTACTGAACAAATGCTACCTATTATAGGTCTAGCTTTGTAAGCTAAATCGTTTTCATAAATGGAAATGCAGAAAAGAAATGAGCATACAACGAAAAATGATTACCAATATGTTAATTGGGTCACTCAGAAGCCAATGTGGATAAGACCAGAAAAAAAATTGACAAATTTAATGTTTTTTACTACAATAACTTTTAAACTTTTTGATTTATTATTTTGATCAGGAAAGTATATAGTCTTCTAATGAAGCAACAAGTAAATCCTTTAATAATTAAAAAGAATATTATTGATTCCATTCAAATTTACAAAAATCAGAAAATAGCAAAAAATGGATTTAACCAAATTGGCTTCTGAACAACTCAATTAACACTCAAGTTACAACACCAAGTGTTCCACATGCCTTTGGGCACAGAGTAAAACAGACCAGAGGTGATAAACAAAGTGTGAAACTGCAGAACGCAGCATATTTGGAGGGATGAATACAATATCCCTTTCAAATAGCTTCTTTCAATCCCACCAATACAGAAAGATATGACTGGTATACAGTTGATTTGAAATAGCACCACAAATAGAAATCATCAAACCTAGCTGGCCACTTGATACAGCCATTCCTTCTAATGAGTCTCTGAAGTATGCAAGAAGTTTCCCCATCTTGCATAAAAATTGCTGTACACAGCACATCTCGTTCTCACAAAGATGGCACTAAACAGTTACACAGCAGAGATAAATAACATTATTCATTCTCAGTAAAAGTTGTACATCCATTATTTAAGCAAAAAAAAAAAAAAAAAGAAGGGTCATCAGATGAAAGAACCAATGAAATTCCACCAGACTGTCATCTTTGAAGACTGTAGTGGCTTTTCCGTGTACTCAGGGGGGTTAGAGGTCATTCATATCTTACAGTTGTGGCCATTCATGTCCCT
Source organism: Araneus ventricosus (assembly GCA_013235015.1). Lineage (NCBI taxonomy): Eukaryota > Metazoa > Arthropoda > Arachnida > Araneae > Araneidae > Araneus > Araneus ventricosus. Next base: position 6,726 of record BGPR01027472.1, read on the forward strand.
GTGCAGTATAAAATATGCTTCATCTGCTTGTAACACATTAAATAACCACTGAGGTTCTTCGATTCTGGACAAAACCCACATCATAGACATTTCTCTGTGAGCATTATCTGATGACAAAAGTTTTTGCAGGTGCAATTTGTAGGGATAGAATTTCAGGACACTATAAAAGATATTGCCTATTGAGGTAGTGTCAAATCAGGGAGGGTACACAAATGCGATGTGCGCATGACGTCGTATTGGGACAGATTTCAAAACTCTCTGCTATTCCACGCGGTTTCAAATTAAAGAAATAAATTTATTCCATCTGTGAGAAACGGTAAAAATATCTGATTAATGGTTTGTTATTGTATCTTCATCATTTTACATCACGAGACTGCTTTTTATTGCTTATAAATTCCCCGCACTATGTACTTATATTTTTAATGAAAATGAATCATGGTATTTCTCTTTTAGCTCTTATCTCTATTGAAACTGGGATTTCTTTGCTTTGAAAACAAAAGGCTTTAAGAAAAATTTCACACAAGTTTGGGTTGGAGTGTGGAAGAACTAGGAGGGTTGGTCTGGAATGCAATTAAGATTATGAAAAGTGGCTCTGAGGGATTCTGCATCTTTTTCAAATTAAATTAAACTTATCAGTAGTATGGGTCAAAGGAGAGAAGGGGTGAGTCGCAATTTGTTTGAAAATTTATTAATGATAGGACAACTATAGCAAAAAAGGCTAAGGATGCTCTTTCTTCACATTTTTCTATGTTTGGAATTTATGCAAAGCATTTGTTGCCACCTCTCGTTTTTCAAAGTTCTTAAGCAACATTTGTTCAGTAACTTGTTCTACACAACAAAATGATGGTTCAATTGGATGAATGATCAACTGAGTCATGATTTTTTTTGTGGCAATCCGCATTTGTATAATTCTGGAAGATCCATTTACGGATTCTAGTGCAAACAGCACTTCCATACCATACTGATTCTTTTGTTGCTATACTGTCCTTTTTTTTAAGTGAATTTTTAAAGTTTCTACAGAATTCTTACTCACCCTGTAATTTTACTGAATGTCCACATTTTGCTTAAAAACATGGAACATTTTTCCAGATGACATCTTAATTTGAGTTTTTAAAAGCTATAGGATTCTATCAATATAATTAAGTACACTATTTTATTCAGACAGACACACAGTACTTTGTTTATTTACTCGTAAGAGTATTTTAAAATTCACAAATTTAGTATTTCATATATTTTCTTTTTCAATTACGTGTGTTTAACAAATTATTGGGCATGCTTCTTTATATCTTTTAATATTGATCTTTGAGCAGCATAGCCAAAAGTGACTTTTGTAGTATAAAACTTTTTACAAAACAAAATCAATCCACTCTCCTAAAATCTACTCATAAAGAGAGGCTCCAAAGGTGAAAAACTATGACTGGGATGAGAACATAAATTATCTTCAAAGACATGAAGATAAGTTAACTTTAAAGATTCAAATAAAAAGAAAATCCTGGTTTCTAGAAAGTAAACAGCTAGTAAAATGAAGTAACATTTGCTAGGACCTTTTAAATACATTTGACCTAGTGATACTGAATTATAATCCAAGTACCATTATTAATTTTTTTAAACAAGAGCATTCTATATTTTATCACATCCTTTTCTCCCCTAACTGATTGATTGGTTAGCATCCCATCTTGAAGCTACATGAAAACTACTGGGTATGTACCTCGTAATTTTGAACTGTGGTCAGATAACAAGAGTGACCCATGAGTCAATTCATACCGTTGAAATTTCTATACCATTTAAGGACAGGTTCAGTGTGCACCAAGCCCAAGCAAGTAGTAGTGGAATCTAGTCAAACTCCATTTTGAAATATCAGAATTCAATAGATTAATATATTGTACATCTTTCTAGCTACAATATGGCTTATCTAATTGCCTTTAATAATTTTGCCACAAGAAAGCATCATACACTATCCAACAAAAGTATGTGTTGCTATTTATGAGAAGACTATGTAATTCAAATAAAAGTAAATATATATTTTTTAAAATCTAGAAATAAATATATCTACCTAGAAGTATGTATCCTAATAACAATATGTCACTCAATGGCAGACATCAGTTTGATTCACATAAGACTTACAGAAATTATATTTTTAGACAAAGACAATATCTGGCTAAGACCACGTGAAAAGAAAGTAAAAATCCAGAAATAGAAAGTAATGGTAAATGGTCATTAAGAGTTGGTCATTTAATGACTGCAGTATGCTGTAACTGAACAACATTTTCATTTAAAAGATATTTTGTTATGCTAAAAGAATTTAACTAAATACATTGCACCTAATATCTAAATACTAACCAATTCAATCTTCATTGGTTCTTTCTTTTGGGGCTTTTTAGAACGCAATATCTTTCCAGCTTCAAGTTCTTGACAAAGATACACTGAAAATTAAATATAATTAATGTTTTTTTAATTTACCAATGAGGATTTTTAAAAAAAATATTTACAATCCACCAAGAATTATATTAATAGGAAAATATTACATATGTAATAAAACAAGGCTTCTAAAATCTTTTCCACTTACATAATTATTAAATATTTTGGTGACCCACGAAAGTGGGAAGTAAATAAGGAAATTAAACATTAATTATTCATAATAATAATAAGGGCCATTCATTTTAAAATAGTTCATCAGCAAATTTAAGAGCAAATTTTTATGTCAGTAAAAATTTCTTAATCATTTTTACAATGAAATACCGAAGAACTTGAAAAAAGAGATTTTTATGAACATTTTCGCAGTTATAACATTATTTTATGCAACCCCACTTCAAGTCTCAACCAACAGCTTAGGAAGCCCTGTAATAGAAAAAAGTGACAAAAAGCTCTGCAACTTCAACTTAAAACATCATATAATGGATGTAAAAATATATAACTAGTAAAACTTGAGAGGACAACAAGAAACCTAGAAACATATTCTTGAGATTTGACTATTCCAAAATCCAAAAATATGATTTTTGGAAAAGATGCAAACAAAAGAATAGTTCAACTCTTACTTTGATAAAGCCAATAAGAAAGTTTTATGCTGAAATTTTAAGCATAAATTAATCTCAGAAACATGATAATCTAAGTGATTTCACTTTCAATGAGGAAATTACAGAATGCATTTGACACTTGTTACAAAATAGCAAATCAATATTCACAAAAATAAATAAAATTGACAAATTACAGATTTAGGAAATAAAATTATTAATCAGCATTACAAGGCAAAAGAACCAGAAAAACATTTAACTGGATTATAGGAGGATATAGTGGGTGAAAAAAAATCAGAAGAAAATAGGACTGTAATCAAAAAATCCAATTTCAAAACTACTGAAAAGAAATTATTAGAATAAAAGAAGATTAGTGCCCATCTAAGATGGGCTTTTAGCCCTCCAAACATATCTCATTTTCACAGATTTACTAATGAAAGTTATAGTACAAAATCTCATTTACATTGGCAGAGTGCTTAAGAAATTTAAAAAACACATGAAAAACAGAACTGACGAATCAATTGACAATAACCTTCATTTAATAACCACTTTACTTTTAACAATTACCTTCGTTTCGTCTGAGTAAAAATATGGTAAAATCCACTAACAGAAAAAAAATGCATTACCAAACACAAAATAAATAAATACTTAAAGAAAATAATAAAAAAGAAATAAAACTGTTAATGTGACTCGATATATAAAAAACGCCATGAATCAATTGCCACAAACTTTCGTTTTCATAAATAACTTTACCGAGGCAAAAAGAAATGAAACGGATGAAATCATTTTATTGAAATTTATTCCAATTCAGCATGAATAAAAAAAATGTCCGAGTTCTTTGACGCCATAACAGAAATCGGATTTGTGCGTTCAGTAATAACAGAGAGCAAAGGGGCATGGTTATTTATTACGCGTAGACAGATCTTCCAAGTCTGTTTGGGATGTAGCCAAACCAAACCACGTGACAGCGTTATCGAAGCAGTGACAGACAGATCTGGGCTTTTCCCCAATGCATTAGTAATCATCATAAATTGAAATGTTCAGAGTTCTATATTAAACATTTCTTTATCAATAACCTTTCTCTGTGGCTTCAATTCAAGAATTTCTGCACACGAATCAGTGATATACTGTTCTCTCAATAGGCAATCATAAAGATTAGCAAATATTATTTTAGTGACCATTAAATGTTGCAAAATAAATTTTAAAAAAAAGAAAAGAAAAATTGCATTCATTTTTTTTTTTCCTTTCAAGTATGCTTTAACATTCCATAACAGGCTCTAAAAGACAAATAACACACTAAAATACTTACTTTAAATTTAAAAAAAACTTTGACTATAAATTTGCAAAACATTTCATTCATGAGGGGGAAAATGTAGGCAATAAAATGGATAGCTTACAAATCTATTAACCAAAATTTCAAAAATTCAAAGAAATATGAAAAGCACTTTTATATGACTGTAAAAGATTTATGTGTCAGTTTGCAACAAACAATTTCAGCAATTAACCAACTTCTGACCATCACTAATTTTTTGTAAAACATAATTCTTAATTCTACAGGAAAAAATATCTACTTATATGAGTAAAATAAAATTTCAAGAATTAAGAGTCCTAAATTTTAATCTTTTTATTGTTATTTTTCAATTTTCTCATTTATTCAACTGTTTCTCATAATTCAGGTGTTAGGTTTGCCTGCTTTCTTAGCATACAGCCATGACTGTAAAACAGAGAAGGAAAATATCTCATCCTGCCCCCACCAAACCCAGAAGAGAAAAGGAAAAAAAGAACCTCCATTTTAGAAAGTGGATAAAATCATGTATCATCCACCTCTTTGCCGCCAATAAGCAGAAAAAATACTAGATTTAGCAAGATATATTTTAACTATAACTTAGTTACTGTTTAATTTAAAGCAATGGAAAGAAGAAAAATCTAAATCAAACTAATTAAGCATTAAATAGAACATAGCAAAATAATGTATTACATGTGTATATAAAACAAATTATCTTTTCAATCAAGCTGGAGCAACTGCTATTCTCATCAGTCCTGAGATTAACTCTGAATTATAAATTTCATTAATTTTTGTGGTAATCAGCTCTAAATACACCAAAACATATTAGAAAAATATTTTTAAAAATTGAAATATTTTTCAAAACTTTGAGAAAATTAATGTCCCCTATATTATATATTTAGACATACTCTGTAGTAAATAAATTTAAAGTAATTTAATATTGTTTTAAAATTCAGAAATATTTCAATTAATGGGGTTGACATTTCAAATAGTTCTTTTTACTGTCTCCCGCAGGCAACATCAGGACTGAGAAGCTAAAGTGCAATCCTTATACCAAGTTTCTTTCCACCTAATTAAGGAGCTTGTAAATTGAAGTAAAGTCGAGACATTATGTAAAGAAATAATTTCACCCACATCCTATGTTACAGATTTTAAAAGTTCAGTTATGAAATAAGGAACTGTATTTAGAAACTGTTTTTATATCATATCACTCCTCTATTGATATAAAACACTTTTTTTTTTCATACTGACTTATCTGAATAAATACATTTACTTTACACAAAATAGTAATGGAAACTGCATTCCATGATGAATGCAAATTTTAATGCAAATAAATCAATTCACAAAATGAATATATTATGGTAAATAACAAAATACTCTTGTTAATTCATCTTATGTAATATACTTTTTCAGATTTTTTCTGAAATATCATTTGAAACTTACCTAATATTTACTTTGGTTTAATTGTAATGCCAATACATCTGCATGACAAATTATTTACTAAAAATATTTTTTAATCTGTTAAAATGACAGTATTATGAAATAAACACAGAAAAATGAATACAGCAAAGCTATATCATATAATCAATACATACTAATAGCAAGCATCTTATCTTCAGGTTCAGATAATCTCTCTTCAACAGATCCTCTTGTTAATTTTTTTATTGGGCAACCTAGGTGTTAAGAAAAAATAATTATGCTTAATAACTGTTAATTTTTAATAACCCTTAGATTAAATTATACACTTAATAAATGCCTGTCAAAGTGAAACATAACAAACAATTATCATAACAAATAAAATCACTCTAAACTGCAATGCTAAAGAAATTAAAAATAGGCTTGAAATTCCTTGTTTTTTACTGAAATTTTTGTAACATCCGACTTCTTACTTTCCTCGTTCTATGAAAATCTTTAATATTATTTGTAGAAACAGCATTGACTAAATATGGAAGGAATGTTTTCTAGGATGAGGAGACATAGTCCAAATGAAAATGATTCATGCTCTAAGTAAATTAACAAACCTAATAATTTCAATTATCAAGTTCTCAATGGTGACCATCTTTTGTTTCATTCTTCAACATCCATTGCTACATTCCTTGCTCACAGTTTCCCTTCCTTAGAAGTGGAACTGGAATCAGGGGCAGATTAAGCTGTTTTTTTTTGGGGGGGGGGGGCGCGGGTGCATAATTCTTGGGGGCCCTCTGAAAGCAATAGATGTATGTACATTTACATTTTGTCTTGCCAATCTTTAGGTTTTAAAATATTACAATTTTGCAAGCTTTTAATGATGATAACTACATTTTTATTAATAAAATTTGCATTTTAAAATTGCTACACTATGCAACTTTGTAATCAGTATATTTAATCAATGAATTACATCTTAATTAATCATAATTAAGATGTTTTGAGTTGGCAGAAATCAATCAAAATTATCGAAATAAACTCTGAATCCATTGAATAAAAATAATGCAGATAAATTTTGAATTTTACTTAACAAAATGGCTTTCTGTATTACTACTGAACATATTACAATTTTTTTCTAAAAACTTTTCTGAATTAGTTTTAAAACTCTAAAAAGAATTACTTTATAACTAAATATAGAAGTATTATAAAGTGAGAATGGAAAAAAAACTTGATATTTAATATTAACCCTTTGCGATTGGCAGATTTCGCTGACGGGAGTACTAGCAGGTCGGAGCAAATTTAGTGTTTCACAGTTACTTTTCCATATGGGATTTAAAGTCAATATATGGGTATTAAAATACACAGAATTCATTGAAACTGATTTGTTCTGTTTACTAGTACTTATAATATATAAAAACATAAATTTTTAATTTCTGTAATTTTCCAAAGTGTGATATTTTGCAAAAAAGACCTATTAGCTTCACCGAAGAGATCGATAAACAAAGATATCTGCAAGTTGATCCAAACATTTGAATGTGGCATAATAAAATTTTTAATGCCCTTCAACACATCATACCTTTGCGGAACTGGATTTTCAGCCATGCTATTAATTCAAAATAAAAGACACGGTTTCAATTTGAACTTGACTTACACTTGAAATGAATAAAGATAAAGCCTGATATATCAAACTGGTTAGGATGAAATGGGCTCAATCGCTGCATTAATCCTCATGCATAATAATCGCAATATTTGCTATCTATATACTTAAAATAACTGGCAAAACCAGAGGACCAGTACACCAACCACAAACACTGGACCGATTTCTATAATTTTTATTTCATATGGAAGTTTCTGACGTCTAAATATGTCATTAATGTTCACCTGTCCCCCAGCACCCGCCATTTTCAAGAGAAATCGAAAGAATACTTCTCCATTGTACATTCTCTATGGGGGAAAACATTCAGACAATCCCCAGCCCCAACCACTGTATCAATTTCAACAATTTTTATTCCACATGAAAGCGTATGACCTCTAGATATGTCATCAATGGTCGTCTGCATAAGAAATCGAGAGTCGCTAGTTTCACATTTCCACTGTGGCAATTATTCGAAATAGCTCACTGAATGCAATTGACTTTCTGGATATGAAAAAATTTTGCTAACTGATCTTATCTATTAGAACTAATAAGAACTGAATTATTTGATAACAAAAGAAAACTCACTATTCAGTCTAATCACTGAAATAACAGTTTTGTGAGATTTTTAAAATATTGAATGGGTATCTTCCTTAGACCTGAAAATTTTTATGGGGTAGTGTTTCTCCATCTGGAATTGATAAAACACCAGTCTATCTGAACTACGTTTTTACATCTGGTTAGATAGAAATGAAATTTGGGAGTTTCTTGAATATGTCAATTTGTGATATTAAAAAAAACCTTTTGTATTTCGGGGACCCCTTTTCAGCTTGTGGTCCCAAGAGCGTGCCTGGTATGCCTAGCAGATTAGATCTAGAGATCAGAAAAACCTGCCGGTTTTAACTGAAAACTGGCTTTTTTTTTTTGTTTTGGTTAACTGGTTTTTTTTCGATTATTTTTTGTCCTGGTTATTTTTTTAAATCCAATAACTGGGTAAAAAACACCAGTGGGAAAATCAGCTGTCGAAGATCAGATAAATCGAAATTGTTTAAAATAGTGATAGTCAAGCTTTCATAAGTCGATAAGTTTTAGTCGCATTAGAGTGGGACGTTTTGTTTAAAATTTTAGAGAGTCAAAAATATTTAACTAAATATAATAAAGAGGACCGAGGGACTGTATAAAAATTTAGACATAGTTATTTTTCAGCATTATTCTTATTGACTGAAACAACATGAAATATGATTATTCACGTCTGTATTATCTAATTATTTCATATTAAATCAGATTTGAAAAATAACTTGATACGTTTCACAAATATTTATTTTCACATCGCATTAACATATATATGGACATAAAATGCATCGCAAATAAGAATACAGACGAAGAACTGTTGCTAGAACACATTTAAACAGAATTCTGGAAGAACAGTTAAAAAAAAGTTTAAAAGCAGATGATTTAAGATTTACATAAGGAAAACCATATTCTGAACTGTCTCACCCTATTCTTCCTCGTTCTTGGGTGCTCGTTGTTGTTCCTGTCTGTCATTGTGTTGCAATCACTAGTATGGAAATCTTATAGCAAGTATGGCAGAAGTGATGTACAATACTCCATTTGCTTGACAATTTCTTTTGGGAGCAGAAAAAAATTTGCATGCCGGATTTGTCATTTATAGCCAAAAAATATTTTTCTTTAGTTGGAAGTTCTGTGGCTTCTGAAAGATTAGTATCATCGTTGAATGATGTTTTTCTGATGAGAGGTGTTGACTCGCGGGTCAACACATCGCAGTAAGAGTCTTATGAACAGTTAAATATTAGCCTATGAATTGATTTCCTGTAAAAACAATATTAATAAAAAAATTTGTCTACAAACAGCATTTGTTAATTAAAAAAACGAAAACCGGTTATAACCGCCAGGTTAAACCGGAGGAGAAAAGAACCTGAATAACCGAAAACAGATTATGTTTGCAATAACCGCCATCCCTACTTTAATCCACCCCTCACTAGAATGACAAAAACATATCAGTATGGAAATTTCTCCATTGAAAAAAGTAATAAATGTTTTACCATGGTCCCACTATTTTAGAAAAGCTTGTTTAGACCACAACATCAGCAAAATTAGGAAGTTAATAATTGATACAAAATATTTAAAGGACTCTGTATTCATTTACTATATCAATTGCTGTAGAATGATACAAAACTTTAGGCTGTTGAAAAGATTTTAAAGAAATTATTTGGCGAGTTTACAGATCTTCATACCAAATTTTTTAAGTCTGAGGTTAAAGGAGGCTGATGATTTACTCACATTTTACAACATCAAAATGCATCTTAGTAAAAAATTAAAATTGATTACTTTTTCCCTGCAATCATTAACAGTTCTAGTTAATGAAACTGTCAATGACTTCAGAATTAATCCAAAACTCTGTGAAGCAATGATCACATCCAACCTTTAAACTATACTGCAGTGCAAAATTTTAGCATGGATAATAGTAAAAAAATATTGTTACTTACCTAATTCTTTTAACAAAGAACTCATTTCTACCAAGAATCCAATTGCTTCCAAATCTTCCTCATCTGTGAAAAAGATAATTTTAATAAAAAATCTGAATTCATATTAACAGAAGTATTGGTTATTTGCTACAATTTTTAATGGCAGTAATATTTGAAAGGATGTTTTATAATAATAAAAATAATTTTTGCACTACAGGGTGGCCATCATTTTTGTTGTTTCAGTTTCCCTGACTTTTCCCTGACATTTCCAGGTTTTATAAAAAATTTCCCTGACTTTTTTCGGAGGCAGCTCATCAACCATAGGAAAAAATCACCTGCACATTGGTCATACTAAGTATTCATTCAAGTCAGTATGGTTTGAATAAAAAAGCAAAATGTTTGAAAAATGAACATTTATTTAAAACTTTTAAACAATAAACCATAAAATAACTAATACATCTTTACAATGAACAATTCTACTGTACCGAATTTTCCAGGTTTTTCTGATTAAAAATATAAAGTTAAAAAATCTTTAGGATGATCAAAATCTCAATAAAAATATACGTTTGCAAAATAAAACATAAAAAGGAAGAGAAAAAATGTAAGAAAACGATTTTTACTGATGTTTATATATTAAAACACAGAGGCAAAATATTCTGTCACACGAATGGAATCGAATAGTCTGCAAAAGAAAAAAAGCGACTTATTATTCCAACCAACTTCCTTCAATACGACTTAAAATGGACAATGTATAAAGAGAAATAAATAAAATAAAACATCAAAGACAAAAAAAATAAAATTCACGAAAATGGGGAAAAAACCTGAATTTACCATTTAAAATTAAATAAATAAAAATCTAATTTGAATTTAAAAAAAAAATACTGAGGCGTCAGCTCCCCTCTTGTGCTAATCCACCACTCTGCTAAATTTGATCTCATATGTCAAAGATCTGGGCGTGCGTAAAGAATGAAAAAGAAAAAAAAAAAAAAAAAACAACATGCATACATAATACTAAAAAAATTTTTTCTTTCATATGTATGGGTAACGGCTGTCCCATACTTTGAAGATCCCACAATTTATCAAAATGATCAGTAATCAGGTTTCGCAACACTCAGAGAAAAAAACATACACAAAATAAACAAAAAAAAAATGCCGAAAGAAAATATTAGCACTAATTTCAAACACTTCATAATTCAATGAAAAGATCACCAGAAATGGAAAAACAAACTAATTCTGTTATAACTCCTATTTGATATTAAATCATCATAAAAGCAGGCAGTAGTGTGGATGCTAACTTGTCGACAGATAAAGAGAAATTTATGATCTCGTAAGCTATCTGAATCTCTTGGACATATAACCACATCCCGGTTCTTCTTCCAAATCCGAGTGTGATTATACTATAGATTTTCATCTCAAGAAGTATAATCTAATTTAACTACCAAAAGGAACGTGATTCTGTTCATACAGTCCAGTCAACGAAGGTCCAAAATGGGAGTGAAAAAACATTAACTCATATAGTTTTGAAAATTGGTACACATGTTTGTGAGGGGCTTATTATGAACATACTGAAAGTCCCCGTTCCTGGAGGGTGAGTTCGCGGTGCCATCTTGGATTTCATCCCTCCTTTTTTAGTTTTTCCTGAATATCTCAAAAAATATTCAGTTTTCAAATTACAATTGATTAAACAAATTAAAGAGCATAAAATTCCCTACAAACTATACTTTTATTTTTCTTCCAGCTTTAATAGTTTCCCAGATAATGAGTCTCAAATGTTGCCGCCATCTTTGATTTCATCTCCCTTTTTTAGTTTCTCTTGAATATCTCGAAATCTATTCAATTTTCAAATTACATGTAATCAGCAAATTAAAGAGCGTAAAATTCCCTAAAAACACATGTTTTTATTTTTGTATTAGCTTTAATAGTTTCCGAGATAATGGATTTAAAAATTTGCCGTCATCTTGGATTTTATCCCTCTTTTTTTTTTTTATTATTTTTTAATATCTCTAAAACTATTTGATTTACCAATTACATTAAATACAACAAATTAATGATCGTAAAATTCCCAACCAATGCATGCTTTTATTTATTTTCTAGATTTAATAGTTTCAGTGATATTTAAGAAAAACTAAAAAGGGGGGGTTAAAATCCAAGATGATTGCAAATTTTGAAATCCATTATCTCGGAAACTATTAAGGCTAAAACAAAAATAAAAGCATGCGCTTATAGAGAATTTTGCGCTCTTTAATTTGCTGACTACATGTTATTTAAAAATTCAATAGATTTCGAGATATTCAAGAAAAATTAAAAAAGGGGGATGAAATCCAAGATGGCAACAACTTTTGAGACCCATTATCTGCGAAACTATTAAAGCTGGCAGAAAAATAAAAGTATATATTTGAAAAGAATTTCACGCTTTTTAATTTGTTGAATCAATTAAGATTTGAAAATTGAATACTTTTCAAGTTATTCAGAAAAACTAAAAAAGAGGGAATGAAATCCAAGATGACGGCAACCTTTGAGACCCATTATCTGGGAAACAATTAAAGCTGGAAGAAAAATATAAGCATGTATTTGTAGGGAATTTTACGCTCTTTAGTTTGTTAAATCAATTGTAATTTGAAAACTCAATAGTTTTCAAGATATTCTGGAAAAAGTAAAAAAGGGGGTTGAAATCCCAGATAACGCCGTGAGCTTACCCCCCCCCCAGGACCGGGGACTTTTAATTATAGTTTATCAAGCACCTACTTGAACTGTTTTATGTACCAACCCCATATATAATTTAATATTTTTTTTTTTTTTTCAAACCGTTCGTTGACTGGATTAATAGCCGAAATTTTGGTCCTTCGGAAATTTAAATGTAAACACCTCGCCGCCTGGTGCGGTGTTTATATGAACACGAATGGCATTCGTTTTTGACTGTCAGTAAATGACTGATTTTCATTGGTTGCCAATGGTGTTTCATTCTATTTATTAAAAAAAATGTCAGCGAATTGTCGCCTGCAATAAGAATTATCAAAATAAAAAAATTCCAGGTTTAGAATAAATTTCCCTGACTTTTCCCTGTTTCTTCCCGGTCTCCCGAAATTCCCTGACTATTCCCGGTTTTCCGGTCGGGTGGCCACCCTGCACAAGAAGGATATTTAGGAACATTGTATAATTTGCAACAGGCATTATAGCTAAGTTCAACAAAAGTAAATAGCTGTTAAAGCAAAGATAAGCCTGTTATACTAAATTTTTTATTCTAAAGCTATCCTAGAAAGCCCTAACCATCCACAGGTAACTATAGTTTTCATGATGATGGACAAAACATGTGGTCCATATTATTTATCATCCTGCCAAAAAATATTACACTTGTATAAATTTCAGCTCAGTGATAATTTTAATGTCACCATGTTATAATAATACCAAAAAATGCATGTATTCTGAATATAGTCTGCAATATACACAAATATATGTGTGTGTAAAAGAAGAAAATGCAATATATGTATGTGCAAGTGATATAAATCCATTTTTCACTGCACTTTTCAATGTTTAACCCTCTGCTAGGCAAAGAAGATCTCTCAACCTACACGGGTATATTATTGGGTTCCTTCTTGAAATCAGTCGTCAATGGGTTCATATTCTTTTAGTTATCTTTAGACACCTTTGAGGAGTAGAGATTAATTAAGTTTTGGGATCAGCCACCCATTGCCAAAGGCTAGAAGTCACAATTTTGATCTCTCAGATGGCCAAGCTCATAGTTGCAAGTACTTTTCTTCTCTTAATTTTTCATATTTTTATTAACACATTTTAAGTTGCCTACTATTGTAATTGCTTAGTATAACATGGATTAAACATGGTTGAGTTAATTTCCTTTGGATATCGTGAATAACTATCTAAAATGAATGCAGATCATTCTACAATCTCTTTTCTAGTTTCAGAATGGCCACTAAAAAGTACGAACATTGCAAACAGAATGATGGATGCTTGAAACATTGTGGATATAATATATGTACAAAACCAAATACATTTTTTATGTTAAATTGTGAAAATCAAAGATTAAGACACTGTATATAAAAAGAAGAGCATGTGATTCAAGAGACTGCCATGCCTAATATGAAGCATAGAATAATCTTGTGTTACGAAGGGTTAAGTAAAAATCAATTCAAGGTTCTTCTCTTTA
>BGPR01027473.1:4155-20705 GCA_013235015.1 Araneus ventricosus
TCTTAGTAGTATTTAATCTATTTTATTATCTAATTCTCTAAATAATTTTTATATGCAAAACAAAATATTAATTTTGCTAAAATCAATAGCGATTGCTTGCAAAGTTTTAATGAAATTGACTTGATATTTCGTAAGGCATTCGGCAATGAACGTACTTTGCATAGCTTATTAATTAAAAGGAATGCTTATTTTATTTTAGTTTTCTCATGAATATTTAATTATATAGTTTATGATTAAAATATAGATATATGCTTATTCTGTTTTCCTACGAGTCAAATTACAGGTGAACGTGAAGTCTACTTTTGTAGCTGTTGTTAGCGGGCGGAATAAAGTTTTTTAGATAGTCTTTTTTCTTTTGCTTAAAACCAACAAAACCAAAAATATTAAGATTAAAAATTCAAAGTCCAAGTATATGTGGAATTGCCTAAAAACAGAGAAATAAACATATGTTTTGCTACATATTTTTCTTTTATTTTTTTACACAGCAAAACAAAAATTAAAAATTCAATTCTTTTATCGCCTAAAGAACCTAAAGAACTTGGCAGACACATGCATTGAATTAAAGAAATTTTGCTATTTAAATCCCTAATTAAGGCGACACAGTACCATTTGAACAATATTTTTTATTTTTATTATTTGAAATTGGAATTTAGTTTTATTTTATATAAGCTAATACTCTATGACTATCCCACACAAAAAAATATTAATTTCTTGAAAAAAATTAACCTTTTTTAAATTCCCTAAGGCATTTTTAAATATGCATATTGTTTAAAAACTTTTTTTCATGTTCCTCATAATATGCTACATAAAATTTGGTATGGATTTCTATGTACTGCTGATATTTAATTTAGTATTATCTTTTATTGTTAAACATACAAAAAATTCTCAAAAATGCATTAATTTTGAATTTGGCCTTTTTTTTAAAGAAAAATTACTACATATTTTAGAGCCAATTCCATAGTAAGTTCCATAAAACTTTTATTTCAAAACAGGCGTAAAAAATTTTACACACCTCCTTCAATTATTAGAAAGTCTTAGCGTTTCGAAAAATAGTATATACACAAAAATACAACAAGGAGAAATATCAATTTAAAGTTTTCATTCCTTCAATAACATGATATAAAATCATTAGAATTGCTTGTAACTTTTACAAAATTTCAATTAACTTTTTTTAAATTGATTACCATAAAAAGCTGCAAGAATTTATGGCAATGAATTATTATAATTGTATAATGCATATATAAACGAAATCAAAGGAAACATCAATATTTCACAAAATTTAATCTTAACAATTTTTTTAAAAATAAATACATTTTTCGGAGCTGATTCCATGCAAAGTTCTGTCTCTAGCATAAATTTACAATAGGCATAAAAATATATACACCTTTATTTCCCTCTGTCTAACGAATAAATTTCTCCTAGGGAACTAGTTTTAGTTTCTTCTGTACAAAATTGTACAACATTATTTTCCTTCTTTTCCTTTGATATACCCTCCTATAGTCTTTACACATGGCCAACATTCCTTCTGTCTTGTTAAGTTGAATTTTATTATTTGCATTTTGAAGAATTTTAAGCTTTTCAGAAAATGCAACGATCTTAAAAGTGGGCGTGGCAACATTATTTACTCTCCTTTCATAAGTCAAAAACTTTTGAATAACTTAATAAAAAATGCAGATACAGTTCTGAAATTTCACAAGCATATTTAGAATGATTCAAGGTATCATATGAGCCAATAAAAAAATTTCGATAATCCGATGATTTTTTCGGAAATGTGTCGTCAACGTAACCATTACAGTGATCTCTCACTTATGCGCGGGCACAGGGGACAGCGAAAATAACGCGCATAAGTGAAAAACCACAAAAGGGAGCTTAAAAGTGAAACATCAATACAGTGCATATATATTGTTAACTAATACTATGTATATACTACTGAAAAATGTAAATAAGATTAGTTTCAAAATTCAAATACGCGTAAAACTTCCTTTAATTATTTTTTAAGAACACAAAGAAAATGAAAATGCTCCCGATTTTTTAAAATCTCTCTTATTGTCGATTATGGGACATTAAAATGCTCCGCTAAAGCTTTTTTCGAGGTGCAAGGATTTCCTTCGAATTTTTTAATAACATCCATTTAAAAACAAAAGCGACAATTTCGTTTCTTTTCGCCATTTTAAAACGTAACCATCTAACCAAAACTCCAAAGATGATTCTTTCGTTAGCGATCAATGTCACTTGGTACGTACAGCACTAACCTCCCTAATTGGCTACTGTATAAATGCGACTTTTACTGACGTCAATCACAAGAACCCCCACGTACACCCCTGTGCGTAAGTTAGAGGAATGTGCTCCTGGAATCTGAACAATAGAGAAAGGGCGAGGGAATGCATTCCTAGAAACAGAGCAAAAAGGATTTTTGTTCTGCTGAAAAAAAGAAATTTCGACTAAAAAAATTTTTGCGACACGCATAAGTGAGAGGTACTTTTTTAGTGTGGCGCATAAATGAATAAGAGTTATCGTTGTTTTTCTATATCCCTGGCCGGGACAGCGGAAAAAACGCGCATAAAAGAGAGCGCGTACAAGTGAGAGGTCACTGTAATTGTAAATTCAAAAATCACTTGGACAAGCTTAAATATCTAAAGTAACCTTTACCATCTTAAAAATATTAAAATTATAAAAAAAATATCCCAAATGGGTGGTATCATCTAATTAGGAGTTTAAGATAAAATCGTAGTGCAAGGGGTTAATATATATACGCGCTCCGAAATTCCTCAGGGATAACTCTGAATGTTTGTTCCTATGAGTAACATTGTTTCTATTATACAGCCGATCATTAATTTCCAGTTACTTGTTTATTGTTCTCTTACAATTAGCTGTCACATCCAGCTATGAGAAGGCTATTAGAAAATTACTTCTATAGAAACACCTCGTTAAACGATATTTGGCTGGTGATAAATTTCTCCAACTAGGCGAAATCGGGTAATTATGGATCGAGGACGAAAATAAATAATTTTAGATAACAAGCGCTGTTTTAGACTTGTGGTTATTCTTTTGCAAAATTCTGGAACATAACCTTATTTAGCTGTTCTGGAATACCTCCATGAGTGCTTTTGCCTGATACGCCTAATAGGTCACCGAAAAGAGGAAGGAAAACAGACTGTTCAAACCAGGGATGGGAAAAACTTACTGGTTTAACCGAAAACCCGTTTTTTTGTTTCAGTTAACCGGTTTTTTCTTATATTTTTTGTCCGGGTATTAACACGTTACCTATTTTAAATCCAATAACCGGGTAAAAAAACCGTCAAAATCAACTTTCAAAAGATAGGCTCGATTTTAGGTGCGAGTTATGAAGCCTTGAATTTCATCATCTTAGGCCAATCAACTGCCGCCGCTTCCTCGAGGCGGTCTAAAATTGTCATAGTCAAGCTTTCATAACTCGATTAGTTTTGGTCGCAGAAGAGTGGAACATTTTGTTTAAAATGTTAGTGTGCCAAAAAATATTTTAATAAATATGATTAAAACGACCGGAGGAATGTATAAAAATTTAGACATAGTTGTTTTTTATTATTATACATATAGACGCAGAAACAAAATAAAATTATTTATGTCTATATTGTCTAATTTCTTTTTTATTTGTCTACAATACTTACTTATTGTATTAATTACTCATTTATTATTATTACTTATTGTATTAATTACTTATTTATAATCATTACTTATTGTATTAATTACTTATTTATAATCATTACTTATTACATTAATTACTTATTTATTGATATTAATTATTGTATTAACGCTTACTTGTTGCATATTATTAATAATAAAAAATTTTGACCACAAACGTTGTTTCTTTTTTTAAAAACGAAAACCGGTTATTTTGAGAGATTTTAACCGCCAGCATTAACACTTACTTGTTGCATATTATTAATAATAAAAAAATTTGTCCACAAACGTTGTTTCTTTTTTCAAAAACGAAAACCGGTTGTTTCAAAAACCGGTTATTTTGAGAGGTTTTAACCGCCAGGTTAAACAGGAGGTGAAAAACCGTTATAGCCGAAAACCGGTTTAACCGGCAATGACCACCATCCCTAGTTCAAATTTAAACATTGTGAGACAATGCAGACTCCGAAATGTGTTTCTGCTCTTCTTCATAATCGGATGACCGCCGAATACAGTTTGAAGTTCACTGAGGATTTGTTGAGTATTTGGAATGGTGAGAGTCAAACACAATGTCCACAAACTGGTGTACCATATGGAAGTTTTAAAGAGAAATTCAGATGACATCTTAGTTGCACTATGGAAATCGATAACATACAAAGAAAGCAAAAAAAAAAAAAAACAAAGAAAAAGTCAGAGGTAATCGAAGAAAACAAACAAGGAATCATTCTAGCCCATTTCTTCAAGGGCTAAGGACTTTTTTCGAAATGGATTCAAAATAATAATCGGGAAATTTTTCTGTAAGAAGCTTGCTTTACGCCAAAAATAGCTTCTCTTAGCCCGAAATTTCCCAACAAAAGACAAAAGAGATCTGTACATCAAAAGGCAATATTTTAAAAGAAAGAGGAAAAACAAAACACAAATATAAAACCGCTAATAAGATTGATTTAAAAATATCAGCCTTCTTAAATAAAAATGTTAGCCATCATAAATAAAACTTACCCCATGCCGAAAATAGAGAAAAAAAGAGAAAAAAATGTCCTCACGTAATCACAAATCCACGCTAACTTTCTTTCAAAAAAAGAAATCGGCTAATTTTTAAAGAAATACTAGTTCCATGGCGCCATCTATATACGAAAAAACGAAACAGAAGAAGTGAAAACAGGAATTTTTTTTAGAGAATGGAACCATTTAGACATATTATGGTCGTGCTATCTATTAGAATACTTAGTCGTACTATTATGCTTCAGAATGACGATGCCAGTCAGAATTGTTTTAAAATGGGGGTTTGATAAAAAAAATTCAAGTTTCCGCAATCTCTCTGTTCTATTTATTTATCGGTGTTAGTTTAGTTATATTAACGCATGTCTGTTACAAAGGTAATGAAGTAGCCGATAATTTGACCAAACAAGCAACAGAAAATGATATTCCATACACAAATATTCATCTCTCAAGATGTTTCATCAAAGAATTCTTAAAATCTCTTATGCTTGACAAATGGCAAAATGAATCGACTGAAGATATTTATAATCTAATTCCAAGAGTCAAAATGCATATGGAACCATGGAGAAGAGAGGAAATAATCTTCTTTACTGGACTCAGCCCGTTTCCTACTTATCTCCACAGATTTAATTTAACAACTTCAGAGTATAGCCGCTGTGGAGGCATAGGAAGTGAGTTAGATTACGCAACTGAATGTCCATTAATACTCTGGCATACAAAAGTTAAGGAACATTTCGTAAAATGCTAGAATTTTGCAATTAATACGAAAAATATGTTTCGAAATCAGTTCTGGAGAATCATGTGACATTCAGTAGAGTATCATTTACATATTACAGTGAAGATTCGATCACGAGGGCAATTAGGGGGACCACCAGAAAGGGATGAAGGCGAAAATGGAGTTTCACCCATCCTGTTTCACAGAAAGCTGATAACGAGATGTAACTTTTATCAATGGTTATGGTTTAATCTGCATAATATTTGCATGCATTTTCGAAAGCATAGCACAAATATTCGGGAAGATATAAATGTTTCTTTAAAAAAATCCCAAATTTTTTCGCATTTCGTTTGCTTAGAACATGCAGAGTTTTCATTAAAATTATTCGAAATTTGCAGAACACTTGACAATATGTTACAGAAGTATTGTATTAAAATTGGAAGCAAATACGTTGAATATTACAGGAAATATGAGTTTTTGTACTAAATAATTTTTACTGCGCATTTGCGAGATGCAGGGGAACCTTTCTTTCATAACTTCAAAGCCAGATATATAGAGTAACTTTAAAATAAATTCCAGTTGAATCCCATTAAAATTCAAAAAGTTGTCGGCATTTTAGTGAGGTGAATTTTAATTTATCTTTAAGAGCAGCAAAATGATGAGGGTTCTTGCACAAACTGATAATTTTTAAACTTGAGTCTTCGAATGGTATTCGAGAAAATGCAATTTAAATAATACATTTAATTTATAAGTGTTCATGGTATTCAGGATATTCAATTTTACTAAAATTCAATGTTACTCTTCGAAGTACTCGTCGCTTACTGATCCAAGGTTATCAGGGAATAATTCTAAGTGGGAGTGCAAGAAATAGATTTTCCACGGCATGTTGCATCCCATGGTTTTGAAGGCCTTTAAGCAAGTTATTTGCGATTTGCCTGCACTTTTCCGCTTTGTGATTTCCAAGGAAGTCGTTTGCTAACTCCTTAAAACGATGTCCATGCTGCGACTTTCTTCTTAGTCAGTTTACTCTCAAACAACGGATCCCTCATTAGTTTTCTAATGTGAGGCCCAACAAATTTGCATTCCTTAATTTTTGCTTCACTCACTTTCGGAAACTTCAGACGTAAGTACTAAAATCCACTTCCTCCACAGTTCATCGCTTTAACAAAATTCTTCATGAAACCTAATTTGATGTGCAATGGAGCAAGAGAATTTTTTCTGGGGCAACTAGTGGTTCGTTCTCTACATTCTTCACGCCCGGTATGATAAACTGTCGCTTGGCCACACCTTCTTGATGTAGTGCGTTTTTCTATCCCTGTTGTCCCACTGGAACAGAAAGCAACAAAACTTGGTGTAGCCTGCTTGCAATCCAACTAAGATGGCAATCGCTTTCAAGTCGGCGCAGATATGCCAAGAATGCTTATTGTACTCAGTATTGGACAACATATGCTTCAAGGTTTCGTATGTTTCTTTCATACGAACAGCATATCCTACAGGAATCGAAGGGTGCTTGTTACCATTGTGTAGCAGAACTTCTTTTAAGCTGACCTGTGAAGAGTCTATAAATAAAAACCATTCTTGAGGGTTATGTTGTAGTCCTAGAGCCTTAAGCAACGAGTCAACATCATTACAAAATATCACATCGCCATCTTGGCAGAAGCTTCCACGTGCTGCTAAATAGAAACATCTGTCCTTACAAAGTTACTCATGCATTGAATCGTATTTGCGTTGCAGGATTCTCGATCCATAAACACCTGTTATAATTTTTGACATACAGCCTTTTATTTATGAAAATTATATTTGTAAGAGCATTACAAACCCAATCATTATCTTCTTAGTCGGCAATTAATTTTTCCGGAAAGTATTTTTGACACAAGATCCGACATATTTCAATGGCATTTTCTATGTACATGTAAGCAATTACGAGTAGTGTTGCTGAAAAACAGTATGTTATACAAGGTTTTTCGATATTATATTCTTGTTCAGAGACCATAAAAACACCATTATCAGTTAAAATCTCAAAGGCAACAAAAAATATCCTGGCTACGACATTGATTCAAATAAAAGAAAGGAGTTGACAGAGGTTTTGGTGCGAGCTCATGTTGCATAAAATAGGAGGGTGATAGACAAATTCTTCTAGATTGGTTTTTCGAATTCAAAGCATGAAAGTACATAAGACTTAGCGAAAATCATACGGACAACAAAATGGTTGTTGTCCAGTGTATTTGGATGTTTCCCAGCACTCGCCGCTTTCAGGTTTGGATTGAGTTATTGAGTCTTTGAAATTGAGATGTGTACTTAGCCGGCACCAGGGCCTAAGGAATGCGTATGAATTCTATTTGATGTGTGAATAAAGGCATGTTTGTTTCTACCAAAAGCTCCAGCGTCTTCTTCGAAAGAGTATCTGTAAAATCGAAGAAAACATTAATCTTCATATTTCGTATCGGGACTTACTACGAGCGAGACCGAGAGAGGCTTGCAGACATCTCTCGGGTGTGCTGGACTGCTCGCATCGGGACTTCTGGTCTTCGAGCGAGATCGAGAGAGGCTTGCAGACATCTCTCGGGTCAACTGGACTGCTCGGATTGGGACTTCTGGACTTCTAGCGAGATCGATAGAAGATTGCAGACATTTCTCGGGTCTACTGGATTGCTCGTATCGTGACTTCTGGACTTCTAGCGAGATCGAGAGAGGCTTGTAGACATCTCTCTGGTCTACTGGACTGCTCGTATTGGGACTTCTAGCGAGATCGATAGAGGTTTGCAGACATCTCTCGGGTCTATTGGACTGCTCGTATCGCGACTTCTGGACTTCCAGCGAGATCTAGAGAGGCTTGCAGACATCTCTCGGTTCTGCTGGACCTGTCTCGACTAGCAGATCGACTCTTGCTCCTGGAATTCATTATCAGTACGCCGATGTAAAGACTATTGAATTTATCCAAATTCATTTGAATGCAATTGATATATTCTAAAAGAATTTCATCTGACAGCACATTATTCGAGATTTAGGGTAATAAAACTCTATATTGTTACAAAATCCGTTCGTATGTGTACGGTGAAAACAGTCCAGCAAGCAGGACAACTGAGAATGACACTTTATTCTCGAATTTTCCGGAAAACACGAGGCGCAGGTAACAGGAAAAACAGCATTTGCCCAAATTAGCAGTACATGCAGACAGAAAATCACTAACAATAACAGCAATAGCAGGAACAATAGTGGTCAGCATCTAACAGCTGACCAACTCGCAAAGCGAACAAGTCTCCAAAGAGATTCTTCGAACTCCGCAGCCGTTCAAAGACCATTGTCTCATCTCAGCAATTCCGGGTTTTTATACCTTTTGTAACAGTATGTGACGTCACATAGAATTTTCTACATAAATCTCGATATATCAGCTTCTAATAGAGATATCATGAAAATTCTTGGAAATTCGAGAACTTTCATTTTAGCACCGAAGTCGCAAAATTTGTCGCCGAGGTCCTGGTCGTTGACCTGTATTCCCCGATGGATAATAAGAAACTCTGCAAATGGATCTCTCCAACCGTAAGACTAAACATTAGATGTCTGTAACAATATTCAAAGTGAGGAATGTCACATTAACGGAGTTCTTGCTAGGGCCTTAAGACGTGTAAAAACCCGCGTTACGTCACTAACAGGTGTATCATATTTTCCGAAAACAAAATGAATTATCCTAAATACTCTTAATATGAATTATTTCTAAAGAGCATTTGCGTTTACTAGACTTATTTTATCAAGAAATGTTTGAAAAGCTACAACTTTTATACATTTTTTGCGGCAATTAATATTCTTATATATCCTCTCAAGATAATTCAATTGCATACATCATATAGAGACCACTTTCATACATGAGAAGACTCCTCATCATCATATAATGAGCCTAATTCCATTCTAATATCTGCTCCACTCTATCAATAATTATCATTAGTCTGTAAATGAGGCAATAAAAAAACGTCCATCTTTCTAACTGACAAAGTTATCGTTGCAGATTGCAACAAATCTCGATCAAGAAACTTCTCATTAAATATCCGATCAATACGGCTGAGCGTGAATTTCTTCTCCCCTGCACCCCACCACCTTCGAGTGTTTTGGTGTCACATTTTGATACACGTATCGCTTAATTATGTCAGCGTAATCCCTTTACGCAAACTACACGTCTTTCAATAGTGGTGCTGCACGCTCTGCCGCCGGTGTTCAAGCTCTCCACAATTTGTGTAATGAGGGATGGCAACAGCTTATCTTGCCTTTCGCGAGGTCTCGGTTTTTGTTCGGAACTTTCTTAGAAACCATTCTTATCTCTCCGCTTTTTTCAGCTTCTCCCAGAATCGATTGATTAGATGTTAATAAGTTAAGTGATGTCGAAACACATAGAAAACGAGATTGTTTAATGAGCTGGTAGTATGAAGTCTCTCCGATTCTTTCAGAGACAAAATGGGAGTTAGAAAAATTAGAATTCGAAAATTGGTACCGATGATGGTGTCAAGTTACGTGCGAAGAGGTTTATAGATTTCTTCTGCAAAAGAATGAGACACAGATGTTATAATGGCGATCTACTGCATTTTTTCTAGAAATTATGAATTATCCTTCAATAAATAGTAGAATGCAATAAAATTATTCGTGTTTCACAATATCAAACGATTAATAATTTTATTACTAAAATCACAGTATGTACTTTAAAGGATACACATTTAAATTCTTATTTTTAATAATTTATTACTAAAATTACAGTGTTACTTTAGGATACACATTTAATCTTATTTTTAATAATTTATTACTAAAATCACTAGTGTTACTTTAAGGATACACATTTAAATTCTTATTTTAATAATTTATTACTAAAGTCACAGTGTTAGCTTTAAGGATACACATTTAAATTCTTATTTTTTAATAATTTATTACTAAAATCATAGTGTTATGTTAAAGGATACACATTTAAATTCTTATTTTCTGAGATGTCCCGAATTAAACATTTTAGTAAAGAATATTCCTTTTTTTTTTTTAAGCTAGTAGTTATTAATGGAAAGACTATAAAATTTTAATTTCTCTATGTACTATGGGTTTTTTATGATGTTTTCATTATTCTTCGTTTTCACTCGACGCTGGCATTTAATGTTAATAAAACAAAACATAACGTCACTTCTTTCTCTGTGTTCACTGGCCTGTAAGATTATTTAACACGTTCCGTACCAAGCAGTTTTTGCTCGACTTTTTTCTTCAAACCATTTTGAGTTTTGACAATTTAGATGAAAAATATTGATTATTATCCACAGCATTTCTATGATCGTCAGTCCTAAGTAATTAGCTTGTTTAGGTAGTTACGACATAGTGTACCATTTATGGTACGACGTGGCGCTACGATCAGTTTTAACTTTCCAGTAGCATTATAGATGATACAGTGGCCTGA
The DNA here is from genome assembly GCA_013235015.1 of Araneus ventricosus. Taxonomy (NCBI): domain Eukaryota; kingdom Metazoa; phylum Arthropoda; class Arachnida; order Araneae; family Araneidae; genus Araneus; species Araneus ventricosus. The sequence continues at coordinate 14,946 of BGPR01027473.1, forward strand.
ATGGAAAGCTTAGCATGTGCTATCCATGGTACACGTAACACGGAAAGTGTTAAACATTGTGCAGATATGAAGATGAAAGGACACTGGAAGATGTTCCAGTGTTTTTTTTTAACTTCAGTGTGGTACTTCAGCTTTCATTCACGGAGAGTAACTCTTGTGTCTGCGGAAAAGATCCGCGATCCATCCACTATGCGACATCTTGCACATTGTCTCTCTTGGCGTATTAGGAGCCTTCTACTTCACTGGAAGTCTGTGGTACCAAAGAGATTCTTATGAATCGATTTCAAGAAAAAAGAATAATAAATATTGTCACGTAGATTTTTAGAAATGATGACGATTTAGAAGAGACAGGCTTTTATTTAGAGCAGAGCAAACGTCAGTTAACTGAACTGCGTCAAATTGACAGTAGTTTTTATATACATTTTGAAATGAATAGTCAATAGAACATAAATTTACTAAGAATAATTTGCACTTTCTCAGAGGTTAACATAAAATGTAGAGATTCTTCAATGTCTAAATAAAACAAAGTCATCAGTTGATTCCGAACTCGTTCGCGATCTTTGATTGGTAGCCGAAGACCGTATCCTCCTAGACAACTGCGTCGCACTTCAAGCTTACTTAGAATATTTACAATGATGTGAACAATGAAAACATATCCGACTGTAATAATTACTCAACTGCCTTTGAACAATGAATTCCAACATATTTTGCATTCCATAAACTGAACATAATAAATCCTTACTTTCCCATAATTCTTTAATAGTAATCGCTAATCCTTTCATTTAGCACGGTTTCCCATCTTTACTTCATTACTCATCCGCATGTGCATTGATGTAAGCTTTTTTCATGTCGTTCATCATCATTATTCCTTTCATTCACACCATGATAATCATGGCGTGCGTATATTCCTTTATTTTGTCAATTCATAGGTGAACATGCTTTATGTAGCTTTTTCGTTTCCCTTCTTCTGGCAGCTAACTTGTAATTTTTGCTTATTTTTCTGCAGCTCAATAAGATCCCACCTCATCTATACCAACCCGGATACAGAACCACATGAGCTCTAGAGGCGGCGGTGTGGGGTGTGAGCTTCCGTCCCTCCTTGGCCTTCCTATGACCAACAAAATGTCCGAATTCGGTAGGGAGTTGACGTAAGGTTCATAACAGTGACAACTGTTGTCATTGAGAGTCTGAAATAATTCGATATTTTGAAGCAATACATTGGAAATAACGATCGATATGGTGAATTAGGGGATAGGACTTATGAAGAATGCGAACTTTTCAGGTATATAAAAAGAAATGCTGAGAAAAAAATCGTAATCGGGCGCAATTCATCTACCAGATTGTTGACAATTCTGCATGAAACATCAGCTTTGTAATTATTTGTTTGCGATTCTTCTGCATGCCGTATTTTTTGCTTGTTTTGCTGCAACTCAATAAAGTCCACCTACATCTATATACCAACGGATAGGAGCCACATGAGCTCTAGAGGCGGCGTTGTGGTGTTAAAGTGTGGACCACCAACTCCCCTCAAATTGGCCTTCTTGTATTGACTTAAAATTGGAAAGTTTTTTTGCAACGCGTTGACTGGAGCGTGCCTATCCAGACTTCGCCATAAAAGTTTATCACAGCAAATTATCAGACGACAGGAATGATATCAGTTACAATTAATAAAATTTAACAGATTAAGTAAAGATTTTTCCTTGAATTAATTAAAATTAATTAAACCTTTTATATTATACAAGAATGGCGCATATGCAGCATATATTCTAATAAATACAATAACAAACAATACAAAAAGGATTAAAAAAATATTAAAACAATAAGAAAATTTAAATTTAAAAATGTTAAAATAGAAAATTAAAAAAATTAAACCACATTGAAAAGAAAACTAGAAAAAAAATATGAAACAGAAAGAAGTAATCAACGATGGTAACAATACACACCTTTTGCGCCAAACACCAGCGGCAACCAGTGATTGCATCATACATTTCACTACAAGTAACCAACCCATCACTAAAAGATTAAACAACAAAAATTCACAATAATAAATAAGCCAAAACACATAAAATAAAAAACTAGAAACAAAAGAAAAAACAATCAAAATGGAGAATTGGAGAGGAGAACCCCATGGAGTAGGATTGGGAATGATATTATATAAACGTCTTTCCTACATTGTGCTTAGAAGAATACAAAATACAAGAAAACCAATTCAGGGAAATGAAATGCAAATAAGATATTAAAGAAATGATGAAACACAACGTTTACAATGCTGGGCTTACTAACTACAAATGTTTCTGATTTTGCAAATTAACATCAGACAGAATTATTACAAACGAAAAATGCTTTGTTTAGATGTTATGTTTTCAATATTAACTTTTAGACGAGATCTCTGATATGCATTTGAAACCGAGTTTGACAATGAAAGAAAGTGCTCTTCTTTTGGTGAACCCTACCGTTCCTAAGACCATTGGAATAGAGGAACCTCAAATACGGGAAAAGCGGGCTCCCTCTACTATAAGATAAGGAAATTCACCTCCCCTCAAAAAACCACAATGACAGCTGACACTGTCCGGAATTCATAAAGAAACTCCCTCTTCCCTCACCTGGAGGCCTTTCTAATGAAAGAAAGCGCGCTGCAGATGAAAATGAATCACACTTAACAAAGGGGTGGAAATTTCGCAGTGACGGGACATTTTCGGATGGCCATCGTCTTTTGCTTGAGGAGACGTTTGGGACGTTCCCATATCGATAGAGTTAATTGTGGTGGAATAAGATTTCTCTTCGCTTTTTCAACTTCCATGTTGTTAACTATTCGTGTCATCTCATTAGCAATTAATATAATCATGACAATTACAATAAAACAGGGGAGAGAAACCCTCTATACGGTAATTTTGACACCACGGATTAGTTTGGCAAGGGCGTGAAATTTTGCGATTTTTAAGAGCCTTCAATTTTGAAAAAAAGTGATTCATCAGCAGCACTAAGACGTTTGACGTTTCATTTCAGTAATATATGCTTTCATGCATGCTGAAGAAATATATTCAGGCCCCTTGCATATCGAAAGCGGGTGTAGCAAGAATCACCATGGAATTTTCGATGAACCTTGTAATACATCAGCTGAATAGTTGAACATGTTGAAGTCTAACTTAAGTCATATAAATATCTTCTCCATGTTGAAGACAACTTCATTTACTGCGTCTAAGGCTTTTTAAAACATGGTTGCACTATTTTAAGTTAACCTTATCCAAATCCAATTTCATTTTGCTTTATACAGTGGAATCTCCTTATAACGAAATCGCTTGGTTCAGTTGAAAAATTCGCTATAGAGAAAATTTCGTTTATATGGAGATTAGTATTTTTTGCAGTTATTTAAAGTAAATGTTACAAACCTTTTAGTATGTGCGATAGTTAAGTTAGTATTATGACTTTCAAAGAATTAAAATGATAATATTTATTATAAATTTGTTAAAGTTATACTAATTTTTATTGTATAAATAAAATGCTCAAAGTGAAGACAATTCACCAATTTAGAGAATAATATGTACTAGTATGGATAAACATAAAATGCGTATTGTCACATCCATTTGCTGTTTTCCACACCGTTTCTTGGAATCTTGACCCATAAATATTTGTTGTTCCTCTGTAAAACCCAGGTCCCATTCCACGTAGCATACTATTGTTATGTGTGTTATCGCTGGAATGAACAATGCGAGTGGTTCCAGAAACAGGCATAATGAGCGATTTGTTTGCACAGAGAGTGCTTAACTTTCTTCAAAAATGACAAAAATCGAAAAGATAAAGGTCTGAAAAAAATTCGTTATAGGGAGACTTAATACTTCGTTATATGGAGAATATTTTTTGAATGTTATTTAACTTTCCGATTAAAGAAAATTTTGTTATAGGGAGAGAAATTCGCTGTAGGGAGACTTCCGTTGTAGGGAGATTCTACTGTATTTTCTATAGAACGAAAATTTTTTTTTTTTTACAACTCTAAAAGCAGAAACGGTATAGAAATTGGTCTAGTAAAATAATCAATATCTCATTATTGAAATAATAATTTTTTATGTGTCATTCTTTTCCAAATGATATATCACGATTTTAAAGACTAATGGAAAATTTACCATAATGACTGAAAGTTCAAGAACATTTTTCAATATTTTTTTATTGAAATATTCTCTCAGAATTCAGTCAAAATTCATGCGTTTCATAATCAGATATAAAGGCAAAATCTAACTTCATGAAAACTGTCAAAATTTTATTTTTTGCCAGAAAATATTTTATAGCCATTATGGTACACTGGCAGATTTTAAATCATTGGTGATGAAAAATTATTATTTTCTTTCAAAAATTCAAATTAAGTACCACATAATTATTTAAGTATAATTGCATCATTAAAACCTTGTTATATATATATATATATATTCTTTCAAAAATACATGATCAAATCGCCAAAAAATTATTTAATTCATATTTACATCATTAAAGATCGTTATATAATTAATACCATATTCTCACAGTTTCCAAAAGAAAGGAAACTAAATATATTAAAGGGAAATTTATTCGCATGAAAGAATTTTTTCCGAGGTTTTGTTGCTCAATCTTTAGAAAACTCTGATAAGCATCCTAAATTATTTTGTAATTTATTTAAGATATTTAGTTAAAAATATCAATAGCTGCTTGTAACCACATCAAAAGTATAGTTCGAACGAAAAAATCTGTTCGAATGGAATCAATGTTTTTACATTGTCTACTAATTGAATTCTACACAGACATAATTATCCAAATAGTCAGTTTTTTCTTTCACCAAAATTTATCTAATTTATGTGTTTCAAAGAAAATTGTTTTTTTACTGAATCTTTCCAGGACAAAAAGAATTAATTACTAATGAATTAAAGTACTTTTTTTTCTGATTGTACCTGGTAATTTTGTAAGATTTTTCTATTTATAAACGATGTTTCCGTTTTAGATTTTCCTTTCTTTTACTTCCTTTCTACAGTCCTTCGATTTGAATTCATAAAATATTCATTACTTTACATTTCTAGCAGGAATTCCAGAATTCGATCTAATTCTGAAAAGAGCTTACCCCAAGGATTTTCAATTTTTCACATCCCTTTTAATCAACGAATTTATTTTCTAATCATTATCGTTTAGGGAGTCTCGAAAACAATTTTTAACATCATCATTTAGAAGTCTGGAAAAAAACAATTTTTTTAACATGTCGTTTAGAGATCTGGAAAACAATTTTTTAGCATTATCGTTTTAGAAGTCTGGAAAAACAATTTTTAATATTATCGTTTTACAAGTCTGGAAAAACAATTTTTTAGCATTATCGTTTAAAGTATGGAAAAACAATTTCTTAGCATTGAAGTCTGGAAAAACAATTTCTTAACATTGAAGTCTGAAAAAACAATTTTTTTTTTACTTTATCGTTTAGAAATCTGGAAAAACAATTTTAACATTATCGTTTTAGAAGTCATCTGGAAAAATTTTTTTTTAACATTATCGTTTAGAAGTCTGGAAAAAACAATTTCCTTAACATTATCGTTTAGAAATCTGGAAAAATGATTTTTTTAACATTATCGTTTTAGAAGTCGGGAAGAAGAACAATTTTTTATCATTATCGTTTAGAAGTCCGGAAAAACATTTTTTTAATATTATAGTTTGAGAAGTCCGGAAAAACAATGTTTCTACATTATCGTTTTAGAAATCCTGGAAAAAAAAAAAATTTAACATTATCGTTTGAAGTCTGGAAAAACAATT
>BGPR01027474.1:5589-20704 GCA_013235015.1 Araneus ventricosus
AGTTCGTTAGACAACAAATTATATTTTACACTAAATATATCTCAACACTTAGGTAAAATTAATAAGGATGTTGATACTTGTTTTACTCCTAGGACTTTTCATCATATGTTCTACTAGTTTATCTATTTACTTGTACCACAGAAGTAGAAAATTTATTGTTAACTACCGGAAGATCTTAGTCCTGCGATAGTTAGTTACTTTAAGGCAAGTAAGGTGACTACTATTTCGCAGATTTGTACTTTCTGCTGTACCAACTGCTACACCGCTTTGTCATAATGTTTCTGACAAACCTGTCTAAGGTAAACGTATCAAGCTATTATGCTTGATATTATGTATACCTAATTCACTTGAATTACATGTCTGACATATCTTTCGTTCAAGCTTCCGAACTATTCAATGATTTGGTAGCAAACCGAATTTACCTTTTATTTACCGAATTAACTTATCAGCAACTTTTCAATTTTATTTTGGCATCATTAGATAAACTTTGGTGCAGAATAACCCGATGAAAGTGTGTAAAACTTTTTTAATTAATTAAAATAGCTTAATTAGTTTAATTGATAATTAAAAAATGTTAATTCCTGCCTTTAGCTGCCATCCACTGCTTGCTGTCGAAACTATATTGTTCGTGTTCTTTGAATACTGTCATGGAAAAAGGTCAAACTACGAAGATATAAGCGTGATTAAAGCAGTACTTTTAAGTATGTCATGAAAAAGTCAAACTACGAAGATATAAGTGTGATTAAAGACGTACTTTTAAGTATGTCATGAAAAATTCAAACTACGAAGATATAAGCGTGATTAAAGCAGTACTTTTAAGTACCATCGGGAAATAAAGGGTAAAAAAATAAAAGCAGGATCAAAATGCGGTGTGTCCATAAAAATGAGTGAGATTTAAAATGGTTGCAACTCTGTAAGTATATTTGTTAGAGTTCGTAAAAATTATTAAAAAGCTTGAAATATCTTATTTTTATCTTTAGGAATTTTATTTTCACAATTTCAACTTAAAGTTAGCGATTTTTAAGTATCTTTGTTCACCAAGCTATGTTTTTTCGGATCTCTGAACTCAAATCGGCTACTTTAGAAACCAGTACAAGAATATTGTATCCAAGTGCGTACAAAAAGTCCCGACAAAATCCAGAAAAATCCAGACCAAAGAAGGTATTTGACGTTTTCTTCCAGTGTTGCCATGTGCAAACAGCATTCCAAAGTAACTTTAATGGCACAATAAAATTAGTTGCATCAAGTGAAATACAGAGCAAAGCAAAATACATCAATAAATCTTCAGAAGGTTAAAAAAGATACATCAAGAGAACTACACAAAAATCTAGACGTATAAAGATCTCTTATATTTTTTGCAGATAACTTTGGCCTTATACATTTGCTTTTCTATGCACATAACATTTAAATATCAGCATTTTAAACTGCTCTCGAACTTCACATTATCTTGAATTTCTTCTTTCAAAGCTTTCTAGAATCTTGCATTTCCATTTCATTTTAATTGAGTATCTTCTTGAAACTTGTACATCTGTTTTGAATTAAAAATAATTTCTTTCTTTCACTGATAGTTTTTTTCAGGGCATTCCTCTTAAAAGGTAAAAAAATCATTATGAATAAAATCAGGGTTTTAAACTGTAACAATATGCTAAATTTTTTATTTATTATATTACACAATATCCAACCTTCATTGTGTAATTAACTTTTCAATTTTCCTTTGAAATATCAAATTTTATTAATGCATTAAATCAATTGTTTTGGTATTGAGTGCCATATTCAATCAAGCATTATTTTGATACCGAACTCCTTTCCTATTGATGTGTGGGTTCGCTGTGAATATTAAATTTTCTTTCCAGTCCAGAAAAAAGCTCCGATGAACAAATTTGATTGAGTTGATTCACTTTTCAAGCAGCAGTGTAGGAATCTTTGTTTATTTGTTTGCAAAGTACGAAGCTACTCCGGTTTTGTTCTGCTGCATTCGCGTGCATGTAGCAGAAAGAAAAGGAAAGTTATTTGATTTCTTTTCGACGAAAGAAGTAAAGATGTAAAACGTACTTCCTACTCCCCAAATTAGACAGAATTTGAAATGTAGATGCTGTTGGTTTCAAGATTCTTCAAGATCTTAAAAATCATATTTCAGTAGAATTTCCAATAGAGGGAACGAAATGAAGTTAGGTTTTTTTTTGTACTCGTACACCAATCTTTGTATGCCGCAACATTTGAGAGATTTCTGACTACTAGTTTCTTTATGCAGAATTTTGTAAAAAAATGAACAAAATAACCATGTTGTCGATGGTGTATAAGGATAGTTTGGTACTTATATTTGATTAAACATGTATTCGATTATGCAGTAATATTTTTCTTCGCATACTACTAGTAATAACGAAAAATGCACTAAACATAAAAAAGTTAAAATTATAGTTATTTAATATATCATAAAAATGTATTATGATTTATTAGAATTCCAATAATATGCATTGGATACTTATAAATTCAACAAATATTATTTTTATTTCTTTAAGTTAAACATTTGTAATGTTTTTATTGTTTTTAAAAGAATGATAATGGATCAGAAATTTTCATACATTTAAATACATTTCATGTTATACATTTCATACCTTATAAAAAATTACATGTTATAATTAAATACTAATAATACATGTTAAATGTTAAATACATTTCATGTTCAATACATTTAAATACATTTCATGTTATTATTACATAGTGCTGCAGATGATGATGGGCTAATATCATGAATTTCTTATCTTAGAATGAATATTCGAACAATATGGAGAATAATATACAAAAATTATATACAGTCAGAACATTATATACTATATTTATTTTTGTTGATACTGTTGTCGGCCAAATTTGTCTCTCCCTTAATGTTGCCTTAGTTGCGTCTTCTATTTGTCTCTCTGCTGATGTCAATACGCCATCTGGAGGTTGATTCCTACAACATAATCATGCTGAGCAATAGAAAAAATATTTAAAAATTTAATCATATATTTTATATATAGTAACGTTCTGTTGTTTCTGCATAAATATTTGACTTTCAAATAAATTGAAGGATTCAAAATATTTCTCATTTTTTTCAATTTTAATTGTGACAAAGCCAGTGAGATGATATTTTGTGCTAGTTGATCTTCAAGATTAACGAAATAACCATGCGAAGAACATTTATCAATGCTTCCTTTCTTCATAATGAACTTCTTTGATTAAATAATAGCACGTCGTGTAATTAGATTTATAAATTAACCATTGTAGCGGTTACAATTCACTGCCTTCTCCTTTTTAAGGTAGGTGGCGCTACTAGAGCCATCCGGGTTTTTCCCATGATGCCTCTCTCTCTTGTTCTGTGTACTTGTCTTGTGTTGTTGTTCTCTGTCTTGCGTCTTGTACCTGTGTCGTGGAACTTAGCCATCTAATAAAAATGGTTCCTGAAATCGAATTAATTCTTCAGCAGCGGCATTCCATATAAACATGAGTCTCGTCCCTCTACACTATATTATTAATTTGCAACTTTCTTTTCTAGGTACGGCTGTTCAATTACTCGGCTAAATACAGTTTCCACATGTGGGATCTCATCGCTTTCTTTGGGAACATGGATAAATTTCTACTCAACCCAGATCAAGAAGACGAAGCTTTTGCAGAAGTTGTACAGAACATGGTGTCTAACTTTGTGAAATCAGGTGGTGACAGTATTGGCGACAGCGATTGGCTCCGATTCCCTAAGAAGATTGCCAATTTGGCGAGGAACATCACTTTTGGAAGCATCAACAAAACAGAATGCAAGTTCTGGTCTGAAAGCAAACTCGATGTTTACGCTTGGGTCAGTTAAAATAAGAACTTGGGATCATTATTATTTTAGTATTGAATTGAAAATCCTGGTGATTCCGCGGATTGGATGTAAAAGGATAAAAACCTGATGGCAATTGTCATATTTCATTTTATCTCACATAGGAAGAAGCTACTACTCTTCATAGGGCTTTATCTTTTTCAAATTCTTACGTCTTTTTCATATTCTACTCATCATTCAGTAGTTCTGAGCATTGTTTTAAAAAATTAAATCAAAATACCATGAATGAGGTATACTTTGTTAAAGAGAAATTTCATGATAATGAGAAGTATTATCTTGCATTCTTGCGAGTAAAAAATGCTACAGAACTGAAATTTCCTTGGTATTTATTCGAAAACTTTGATCCAAAGTGAGCATGTTAACAATCATGTAAATATTTCAAGCGTGAAATTATATTTTAAGGAACTTGCCTGTCGAATGCATCAAGAAACTAAACAATCATCCATCTTCAATCAGATTTATTGCTGTCAATCGTTGAGGCCCCGATAATATTTCCAGGAAGTCACCCGCGCTTTTAAATGTTAAAGGAAGATTTCTTCAGCGCAAAATATTAATCATTAATTTCAAAATATCTGTGCTAAATAGACAACGTATTATAGATATTGGTGTGCCAAAAACGAGCTATTAATATTTTCATGAGCTTTCCATTACTCATTCCTTCATGAAGACACATTTCTTGATTTTTCTCAGTGATGGCGTGGTGGTTTTTTCCAATCCGCGGAGAACGGTGGAGCTCTCGAATCAAATCATGATGAGAAACACAGCATTTATTTCAATCATCGTTTTATAATCGTCCAGCGTGATACGCCGGGATGTGGTAACGTCACGGACTTGCTATGGCTGACATGCAAACTTTCCTGTACATATAGATGTGGATTGTTTCTTTTACCGCGAGTTCGTGTTTATACGCAATTTTATTACTTAATTTATGGACTGGTATGATCTTTACAACATCGCCACTATTGCTTCTGTTATAAGTTGTATTTTATTTTAATGTCATAAAGGTTTCTGATCTTAATTTGGAAAGGAATCTTCTTAATATAACAGTGGTGAATAAGAATTAATGTATATGTAAGTGATACAAATGATCATAGATTTCCATATTTTCAAATGCCTTCTTTTATATATATTTAATTTCTTAAAATGCCAATTTTGAATAAAGAATAAACGTGTCGAAACGTCAAACTTTAGTTTTCCGATTTGCCATTTTTTGGAACCAATTTAGATGTCCAATTTTCAAAAAAACCAAGGAATTTATTATTTATTTATTTCGAAATAAATTTAAATACACAAAATTAAACTTATTAGTATTATATTGTATTTTAAGCCTAATAATTAAATATACCGGAGGTGGGTCAGGTCTGAATTATAAAATTTTGCAGAATTGAGATGACCGTCTGTATGTGGAAAAGGATAATGAATATTTCCATCGGTTTTCTTGTTTCATTCTTTAATACGTTTCCCATTGACTAAACAAGGACCATTTCAAAAACTTTTCGTATGTGCAAATAAACTTATTTGTGAAACCAGGAAACAAAATCTAATATGGCGCCTTATTTTTCTATTAGGAAGCGTGACATATACGCATTCATACTTTAAAAGGTTCTAAGCAGAATAGTCCCCAATTTTCCTGTTTCTTAATTTGAAGAAAAAGGCTAGCTGGACTTCATAAGTTGGACGAATGAAGTAATAATTTATACATCTGATCGTTCTTTTTTCAAATTGTGGAATTTCCATAAGTATGGTTATATGCTGCATTTTTGTTAAAATATAACAGCATGATATCTAAATGGATTCTAATGTAATAATTATTACTTTTAGTACGATAAATTAACACGATACGTATTTTTAAAAAAAATCTTACGTCCTTATACAAAACACTGAATAAAGTAAAACCAATTACATGAAGTGAATCAACTGTTTTAACTAAAAAAAATTAAATTCAATCTTGTAATAGTTAATGTATTAAAATTAATAATCTTCAGAAGACACATAACAAGGAAATGTTTAAAAATCTGTGAAGATGTTGTTTGTTGTATTCCACTAATTTTTCCTTAATTATTTTTGATGCAAGACAATAAGATACGATTCTAAGATTATGCTTTGTCTCTAAATATAAATAAATTGCTTATTATTTGCGCCGAAATATTATATAAATTATTAAGAATCATTTTAACTGTAATTATTTTATCATTCAGATTCAAATATATCTGTATTACGAATTCGAATAATATTTTATTCCATACCTTTTTCCAACTTAATGCCATGAAAAGCGAGAACAAAAGTCTCGAGAAATTGTGAAATCGTTCATCATTTTATGCAACATTTATTTATTTCATGATGAATATTTCATTATTTTAAATTAAATAAAATGGACTTTCTCTTAGATTTGCTATGTATGGTAGAGTTGACCCAAATAAAATTTCCTTCTGCGTATTATGTATTTAATTTTTCTCTCTCAAAGTGTATTTTTTGTTCTACAATCATTTAGGCAGATGAACGGGGGAAAAAGACCTTTATTCGCAGGGATATTTAACTTAAACAGAATCGCAGTAGTCTTGTTTCCCATTATGCCATGTTGGGATTAGTATGATGTTTGAAAGGTATTGACTATCATCCCTTCAAATTATTAACGATAAAAACAGGCTCATAATCAGGATTAATTTCGAACGATAAGCAGAAGTTCTATATATTTGAAATGCACTTGTAAACCTGAAGAGTTTTATATTCAATGACTGCTCAATTTGAAAGCATGTAGAAAAATACGAGAGAACACATCTTAGCTGTAATATGCTCTTCGATGATGTAATATGGTCTTCGAAGTGACTGAAGACAGTGGAAAAAGTTCCATAAAATAAAATAATATTTATAAATGTAATTTCGTTGCAAAAATAACACATTACTATCGTTAGAAAATAAATTCTTTTTAATTATTTCAGTTGCTTTTAAATAGCTTTTTTATAATATTTTATTTAAATTGAATTGTTTCGAGTTCTTAAAGATGAAATAAATTTGCATTCGAAATGCTACAAACTTGAATTTTTAAAAATCTTTGCGTAGTTTTTTCTAGATTATTCAGAAATACTTCAAGCAAATATATTTAAAAATATTAAAAAAATATATCAAATTGAATGTCAATAAGTATAAATTGTAAGTAATGAAAAACCTCAAACCTGAATTTTATCCTAGAGGATCTTCAATAAGTAATAGATAAAAATCAATCTAGTAGAAACTATTTATTTGCTTTCTTTAAAATGTAATTAATTTTTATTTTATTGCTGTATATTCAATACATAGAAGTCATGAGCATCATTATTAACCATACATCTTCCTACATTGCTGAAAGAACAGTGCTCAAAACCTCCAATGGATATTCTATGCTTCATTTACCAGTCTACATTTTAAATAAGATCATAATTACAAGACACAAATAATATTTGATGATAGTTTTACTGGCTTCTTTACCACTTTGGAAGATTTTTCTTAATTTATGAAAATAAATACATGTCATAAAGATATTTAAAGCTGATATTTTAGAATCTTCTTATATGATTTCATGTACAAAATTATTTTCATGACAAATGACGAAAGTAACCTATAGTTTCAAAATATTTTCATATTTTAAGATAATATAATACAAATGAAATTTATCTGAAAATAAATGGAACTAAGAATAAAATTTAATTTATTGAAAACGATAAATTTCAGTAAATAAACTGACAGTATTTGTCGGTCGGAAACTGTGTATTGGGGTGAATTGTTGTCCTACATCTGTGTGTTATATACGCACATGCTGTATGCCGGTTGAAATAATTCATAAAAAAGTAGAGAAGATATTTACTCTCATTGTCTCAGTAAAACTTTAAACGTTGATAATAAATGGAATGATAAAAAGTTGAGCACTATTGAAGAACTGCATTATGGAATACACTGGGATAAAGTAAAAGTTTGTGGGAACATGAAAAAAAGTACGCGTTTCTATATAACAAATGAAAACTGCAGTATACTGGTTAATTCCTGAAAAATATGACTCCAGAAAAAATGTATTATTCCCTTCTGAATTAATTAAATAAAATATATTTTACTCAATTAAATTATTAAATTTCTCAGCAAATAGTAGTTTAATTGTAAAAGCAAAATTTTTTGGTTTCCTGTAACTAAATGCTAAACTTGATCCTTTCAACACAGATTCTAAAAATATGAAAATTTTTTTAGAAATGTTCTGTTTTAGGTTTGTTTCTTATTTATGTTTGATATATGAGAATACATGATCTATTCTCTGCGCAGTTCATGAGACATTTTTTATTCCATTTATAATTTTTAGATCATGTGATATAAGTATTGTACATTTATTGTTTTTTTTATTTTCAGCTGAAAATAATTTTATAAAATTTTATTTATCTGAACACGACTAAGTGTGTTTTTAAGCAAGTGTGCTATATAACAGTGGTATTGAACAAGACAATGAAATGTTGCTTATTCTCAGAATATACAGAAACTGAACTATTCCAGAGACAGAAACAATGCACAATTCATTATATGTGTGTTTATTGACTAAATATTTCATTACAAGCAGAACTTGTACCATCTCTATTGCTTTTCAGCAAGAGGAAACATGTCTTTGTCATACTATTTTATGTGATTATTACGATGCGCATTGCGCCATAATTCCTCTGAAAAACTGCGCAGGAACATAAAACTGCTTCTTACATCCAAACTGTTTACTCTGCTCAAATTTGGTCGGTGCCAATTTGAGCTGAATTCAAGCCAAATGCTACAAAATTCAGTGTTGTAAATACGTATAATCTATTTATTATTTGCATGTTTGTCGCTGCATGTTATGTATTTCAAAGCGATGAAAAATATGTATACATAATGTGCTACTTAATAAAGAAATTTCTTTTCTATTAAATAAAATTTATGGATGCCTCGAAACTTTCTTTATTTCCCTTGTTCTTATTTATACCAGAAATAAAAACTGCAAGTCTAATTGTTTTGCTTTTTCAGGTATTAAAAAATTATATTTACTAAGCAGCGTAGAAAAAACAAACTACAAATAAGTTTTCAAATTCATACTTTGATGCGGTAAAATATTTCCGGTTTTGTAAAGCGCTTTTGATTGCACTTCGATATGCCTCTGAATATGGTTCGAAAATAATTTTTGCTTAAGTCAATCTCTTTTACAACATATCTCTCTAACATTATTATATTTATATACCACCTTCGAAAACACCGATTTCTCTATTATACAGAGCAAATAGTGAAAACAGTCTTCATCTATAAAACATACTGGCTTTCCTCCTAAGGCGGTTTCTCAATACAACACAGCAGGAATAAATCTCATTTCCGGAGGATTGAATGTACTGGATATATTTTGTTTTCAGTTGTTAACATTTAATTTTTTCCCCTTAAAAATGGGTGGGAAAGCGGATATTGATTTTACAAGATCACAAATATATTTTGAGTTTGAATGGTCTTGCAGGCTATAATTTCAATTTTTTTTATCTTTTTGCATTGTAATGTAACGAAGTTTTCAGTCGATTTTAATCTTTTAGCGAGTTGATTTCGACCCTTCAAATTGGTATATAAAACTCCTTGAAACTAATCAACAGAGTAAGTGTAAAAGTAATTTATAAATATTTAGTTTCACGTTCCTTGCCCCTCAATCATTAGGCAAGTTGGCATACGCCCCCTATTAAATTTGGTAATAGTAAGCCAATTTTTTTGTATCTGGACTTTTTTTTATATTTAACTATATTTAAGTTGTAGTTTAATTGATATATTTTTAAAATTTCACTTAATGTAGTTGTCTGAGCGATAATGACCGCTACTTCATCAGTAGTCTGAAAGTAGTCTCAGATGCTCTCAACGGAGTTGTTATACAGGGTGTTCACGAAAGTCCTTCTACCCTACATTAACTTGAGAACGGCGACAACTATCGTCACAGACTTGGTGTCTAGATATAGTAAATAGGCCATGAGCTGCACGTTGAGATCGGTTACAGCGCCACCTGGCGGCAAACAACAGAGTTTGCGTTCCTATCTCAAAAACGGTACTAGATACGGGGAAAATGTCAATTACAAATTTTAGAGCGTCTTTGATTTAGTACGAAAAGATACCTTGAGCGCAATAAAGCTAATGACAAAACATGTAAAGTGCGCTTTTGTTTGGTCGCGATTTCCAAAACTCTTACGCCAGAAAAGCATTAGAAAGGAAACGGAACAATTAGATATCGGCAGATGCTTTCATTTTCTGTGTTCGTAATGCTCTCCGCCATCGGGACGACGTTTATTGTTCAAAAGATGATCTTCTCTCCTGTTGTCGCGAATTGTTACGTTACACTTTTGGAAAATCGCGACCAAACAAATGCCGTTTTACTTTTCGTACTAAATCGAGACGCTCTACAATTTTGTAATTGATTTTTCCCCGTATCTTGTACCGTTTTCGAGATAGGAACACAAACTACATTGTTGCCAGGTGGAGCTAGAACCGATCTCACCGTGTAACGCATGATCACTTTACTATACATTACATAGAAACCAACTTTGTGACAATTGTTGCCGTCATTCTCAAGTGAAGGTGGAGTAGATGGACTTTAGTGGACACCCTGTATAAGCAGGGTGATTATAATTAACCCTCTCGCATCTAGCGAGGTGGTCCGGGGCAGTTTAGAAATTTTCACTTAACAGCGACGAAGGCCGGTCTGAGGCGGTTGGCTTCCTTCGAGGGGAGGTGAGGTTCTGCGCGGTAGGAGGTCCAATTATCCTTGTCCAGCACAGCTCATTTCCGTCAGACTTAAGACAACGTTACAGCCAGGGAATTGGGGGAAGGATAAATGACCACCAAGGTAGGGAGAGTCTAATTTATGTCGTATCCTCCGAAAAACTCCCGGCTTTAAAGGGGCTAGAAAAAAAGTCGCCTCTGGATTAAGGAGTTAAAGTTGTACTTTCAGAAGGCTGTAAAACGGAGGGAATAGGGGGAAGGATACTACTAAAGTAAGTAAAAAAGAAAAAATCCGGAAAATGCAATAATCCAACGCAGAAATTAGTACTGATAAACGGTATTTTTATGATGCTAGTGTCATGTGGGTTTTAAGCTAATAAATAAATTTTCAATTTTTCAATTCAATTTCAAGTTTTCAATAAAATTCTTGTATATTTAGTTAAGCTTTTAAAGGTTTCCATAATTAGTAGGTAGCCGCCTTTAATAGAAGTATAACTCAATAATTAAATTTGCTTCCGAATTAGCATGCTTGAATAAATAATTATATTTGAATTTTTTTTAAAAAAAACTTTATATAAACAAAATATTTCTATATCTATGTACAGGGTGATTATAATTAAAGTTGCACTTTGAAAAGGTTGTAGAAAAATCACAACTGTTCAGAATGACCTGATTTTTCATATGAGTATACGTGAAGCAGTGGGAATTTGTTGTGAAAAAATAGTTGGAAGTTGACCGATAGATGGCATTGTACTCGTGACAAGATGCTGAAAAACGATTGCTTTAAAAATATGCTAATTTTAAGATGCTAATTAAAAGACGTGACATGTTTCTGTGGGCCTCTTTGTTCAAAGCCCATCCACCACGACAAGGTGGTGCCACAGCGGTTAGGAAAAATTGGTTTTTATTTGTTCCTAGGCCAAACACCGTAGAAAAAGCAAAAGTGAAATCAGATTTTAATTGTCCCTAGGCCAAAAATCGTTTAAAAAGCAAAATCTGATGAAACCATCAAGAAAAGGAAGTCGGCTTCGATTTGCTTAAGAAATGTTCAATAAGCTGCCCACCGTTTTCTCCTATGAGCTGAAAGCGCAAAACAGCATGTTCCACTACCGATTGGAGTGTTTCATTGAAGATATTGTGAATGTGTTGGGTAATACGGCTTTTCAACTCAGCTAAGTTCTCAATCGGACCCCCGTACACATCTTTTAGGTAATCCCACAACCAGAAGTCGCAATTGTTCAGGTTAGGTGGTGCGGCCAGGCTGTTGGGAAATGGCGACTGATAATTCTGTCATTTCCAAAATGCAGATTCAACAGCTGCTTGACTGGTGTTGCAATGTGCGGAGGAGCGCCATCTTGCATAAAAATTGTGCTATCCACGCATCCGCGCTGTTGCAGTACTGGATGGAGCTGTTTGCGCAAAAGAGATTCTTAACGTGTCCCATTTACTGTAGAGGTTACAGGATCTGAAGTACCAATCTCCTCGCAAACGAAAGGACCAACGATAAATACTGCCGTAAACCCGCACCACACAGTGATATTTTCAGAATGAATAGGCAATGGTTGCATATGGAACGGATTCTCTCTTGCCCATATTCATTAATTTTGAGTATTGACACAACCTTGGAGATAGAAATGGGCTTCGTCTGTCCACAAAATGTTCCATGGCTAAGCATTGTCTTCTTCCATTCGAGCAAGAAATCGCAGGGCGAAAGCTTCCCGTTTTGGCAGGTCAGCAGGAACCAACTCCTGAACATGTGTAATTTTAAATTGACACCATTGCAGGATGTTTCGTAAACTTTTACGAACGAGTGGATCTAAAATATGATTAGCTGAAATACACATTTTATTTATCGGTGAGTCATGTGCAAAATAGTTTAAACAAGTTGTTGGAATGCCAACGAAAAGAAGATTTTTTTCGAACGAAAGAAGAAAAAGCACGCTGACAGGCATGTCTAAAGTTCGGGAAATTCCCTGTGCACTACACGTTCCCAAAGCACTGCTTGACGCCTTCTGCAATTCTGTAGCCACATCCTCCACTGACGTCGAAGCAATTTCTTTGCTTCCTCTGCCACATTTCATGTCAAATGAACTTTTCGAATTTATAAATCATCTTCTTCAGACCGAATGCAGTAATCAGACCAGAGCCGCTTCTTAAACCCTTTAATGTCCGGAATTTCTTCAATACAATTTCCGCACAGTCACCGTTCTTGTAAAAAAAATTTACAAGCAAAGCCAAATTCTTCAACGATAGAGTCATGACTACCTTCTCAGACGCAGAATAACAGGAACTGCATGTTGCCCGCCTTTTTATCACAAGTGTAAAGTGCGGTGCGCATGTCACGTCTTTTAATCAGCATCTTAAAATTAGCACATCTTTTAAAGCAATCGTTTTTAGCATCTTATCACGAGTACAGCGCCATCTATCGTTTAACTTTTGAACTTTTTTCTTTCGCAAAAGAAAGTCCCATTGCTTCGCTTATACTCAGATGAAATATCAGGTCATTATGACCAGTGGTTCCTTTTTCACAGCCTTTTGAAAGTGCAACTTTAGTTATAATCACCCTGTACATGCACATGGGTACCCATGTGAGTGTGCACCTGTATGAAACAGCGAGTAATCTAAAAATTTAGGCAAACTGGAAATAATCAGATATTTTATGAAAAACGTAGGATTTAAAACTTCAGAAATAATAATTAACTTATTATTTACAAGGTATCTGATAAATTCAAGTTGTTATGTTTGTTAATCAAACTTTCTTAAATCAGAATTAAACCAATTGGGAAATTATTTATTCAAACGTTTCAACCTAAGTTAAGCGACAAAACATTAACATAATTTATTACATAGCAAGAAAAATAAAATTTTGTTAAATGTTTATATACAATACTTTATAACTTGAACACATTATTCAATGCTTGAATGATGAACAATACAATACTGAGATAACTGATCCTAAGCATGTTAAACATAAACACTGTTTCGAAAATCTTGCTTCTTGACTCAAAATACACTAAATACAACCCTTGTAATAAAGATAAATCAGGAACCACAGACATCCCAAAAATATTTATCTCTATGACTGGCGGGATCTGTTTAGCGCCCAAACCCCAGCACTTCGTTACCCGAAATCACTTTTTGGCACGACCCAAATATCATTTCTTTATAGTTTTCTTCAAAGCTAAATAAAAATATTAAAATTAAATTGAAATTAATACTTGACCTGAAACATATCTGGGTAAACGATACTTACAGCTTAAATGTCTTATTGAGCAATATTCACTGCAGTCTTTTAACTTCCAGCAAACACGCCCTCTATATCAACATGAATGGTTGAGCGTATTTCCTAGATATGCTATTGCAAAATATCAATTTTTAAAAAGGTATTTATTAATATTAGGATGTCATTACTTAAGGGTTAAGAAGTATAATTATTTTATCCAATCTGTATTGTGAAAAGTATTGAAACAGTGTAAACATAAACCACAAAAACCATATCAAATAACTAAAGAATTAACTGAGTGACGTGAAAATGAAAAAAAAGGAAATTGCCAATTTATCAATGAAATATTTACATTTGTAACATAATATTATAAAGTCAATAGAGAATTAAAAAAGACAATTGAAATTTAGACATGAAAAACAAGAAGTCATTTTTATTTTCGTTTAGTTTAAACTGTCGCGCATATCTCTGAAATACAAATAGCAGATTCGTAGAGTCCTATCAAAGCCCAGAATTGCAAACGATGACTAATAGTGCTTCGAAACGAGGCCGGAAGAATAGCCACTGCCATACAATCATAATGCTCTCTTGTAAAAGGATATACAAAGAAATTATTCTCTAGTGTATATCCCAATATATATGTTTCCGTTGGGATGTTAATTAATTTAAATATTTGTCTTGTAATTACAGCATTACACCAGGATAGCTTGAATGCAGTCATCTCTCAAATCGTAAGCGGGAAATTGTCTTCCTTTTATGAACAGCATGTCTTCTCAACTTCTTCAGGAACACCTAATATATAAACGCTATTTTGTAATGAAGATACATTCAGTCTTGTCAGTTTATGGTTTGGAAAGTATTCTATCCATATTTAAAAAAAACAAGGCCAAATGGCTCGTGTACCGTTAATGCCGCATTACCTTGTATCAGATCTCTGAAAAATATATCAGGCCTCCAAAATATATGTGCAGAAGAATTCTGCAATTTTATCCATCAAGCAAAACTTTTCCACCCACAAAACTAATTTAGATGTAAAATACAAATAAAACATGCGGATGAAAATGTATTATTTAAAATTAAATAAAAACTCAAATAAAAGTATTGAGTATAAAAGTATGATAAAGGTTTTAAAAGATTCAACGTCAAGAATTGTCTCCATTCATACACACACTAAAAAAAAGCCATACCAAAAGCCATATCAATACGAAATGAAGTACAAGGAACCTTAATGTTAAAAGAAAATCAACAAGATTTATGAAAAAACATAGAAAAATTCAACCCAAGAATAATTTCCGAGCAAAGGAGAAAAAAAA
>BGPR01027475.1:5589-20704 GCA_013235015.1 Araneus ventricosus
AGTTCGTTAGACAACAAATTATATTTTACACTAAATATATCTCAACACTTAGGTAAAATTAATAAGGATGTTGATACTTGTTTTACTCCTAGGACTTTTCATCATATGTTCTACTAGTTTATCTATTTACTTGTACCACAGAAGTAGAAAATTTATTGTTAACTACCGGAAGATCTTAGTCCTGCGATAGTTA
The DNA here is from genome assembly GCA_013235015.1 of Araneus ventricosus. Taxonomy (NCBI): domain Eukaryota; kingdom Metazoa; phylum Arthropoda; class Arachnida; order Araneae; family Araneidae; genus Araneus; species Araneus ventricosus. The sequence continues at coordinate 5,783 of BGPR01027475.1, forward strand.
GTTACTTTAAGGCAAGTAAGGTGACTACTATTTCGCAGATTTGTACTTTCTGCTGTACCAACTGCTACACCGCTTTGTCATAATGTTTCTGACAAACCTGTCTAAGGTAAACGTATCAAGCTATTATGCTTGATATTATGTATACCTAATTCACTTGAATTACATGTCTGACATATCTTTCGTTCAAGCTTCCGAACTATTCAATGATTTGGTAGCAAACCGAATTTACCTTTTATTTACCGAATTAACTTATCAGCAACTTTTCAATTTTATTTTGGCATCATTAGATAAACTTTGGTGCAGAATAACCCGATGAAAGTGTGTAAAACTTTTTTAATTAATTAAAATAGCTTAATTAGTTTAATTGATAATTAAAAAATGTTAATTCCTGCCTTTAGCTGCCATCCACTGCTTGCTGTCGAAACTATATTGTTCGTGTTCTTTGAATACTGTCATGGAAAAAGGTCAAACTACGAAGATATAAGCGTGATTAAAGCAGTACTTTTAAGTATGTCATGAAAAAGTCAAACTACGAAGATATAAGTGTGATTAAAGACGTACTTTTAAGTATGTCATGAAAAATTCAAACTACGAAGATATAAGCGTGATTAAAGCAGTACTTTTAAGTACCATCGGGAAATAAAGGGTAAAAAAATAAAAGCAGGATCAAAATGCGGTGTGTCCATAAAAATGAGTGAGATTTAAAATGGTTGCAACTCTGTAAGTATATTTGTTAGAGTTCGTAAAAATTATTAAAAAGCTTGAAATATCTTATTTTTATCTTTAGGAATTTTATTTTCACAATTTCAACTTAAAGTTAGCGATTTTTAAGTATCTTTGTTCACCAAGCTATGTTTTTTCGGATCTCTGAACTCAAATCGGCTACTTTAGAAACCAGTACAAGAATATTGTATCCAAGTGCGTACAAAAAGTCCCGACAAAATCCAGAAAAATCCAGACCAAAGAAGGTATTTGACGTTTTCTTCCAGTGTTGCCATGTGCAAACAGCATTCCAAAGTAACTTTAATGGCACAATAAAATTAGTTGCATCAAGTGAAATACAGAGCAAAGCAAAATACATCAATAAATCTTCAGAAGGTTAAAAAAGATACATCAAGAGAACTACACAAAAATCTAGACGTATAAAGATCTCTTATATTTTTTGCAGATAACTTTGGCCTTATACATTTGCTTTTCTATGCACATAACATTTAAATATCAGCATTTTAAACTGCTCTCGAACTTCACATTATCTTGAATTTCTTCTTTCAAAGCTTTCTAGAATCTTGCATTTCCATTTCATTTTAATTGAGTATCTTCTTGAAACTTGTACATCTGTTTTGAATTAAAAATAATTTCTTTCTTTCACTGATAGTTTTTTTCAGGGCATTCCTCTTAAAAGGTAAAAAAATCATTATGAATAAAATCAGGGTTTTAAACTGTAACAATATGCTAAATTTTTTATTTATTATATTACACAATATCCAACCTTCATTGTGTAATTAACTTTTCAATTTTCCTTTGAAATATCAAATTTTATTAATGCATTAAATCAATTGTTTTGGTATTGAGTGCCATATTCAATCAAGCATTATTTTGATACCGAACTCCTTTCCTATTGATGTGTGGGTTCGCTGTGAATATTAAATTTTCTTTCCAGTCCAGAAAAAAGCTCCGATGAACAAATTTGATTGAGTTGATTCACTTTTCAAGCAGCAGTGTAGGAATCTTTGTTTATTTGTTTGCAAAGTACGAAGCTACTCCGGTTTTGTTCTGCTGCATTCGCGTGCATGTAGCAGAAAGAAAAGGAAAGTTATTTGATTTCTTTTCGACGAAAGAAGTAAAGATGTAAAACGTACTTCCTACTCCCCAAATTAGACAGAATTTGAAATGTAGATGCTGTTGGTTTCAAGATTCTTCAAGATCTTAAAAATCATATTTCAGTAGAATTTCCAATAGAGGGAACGAAATGAAGTTAGGTTTTTTTTTGTACTCGTACACCAATCTTTGTATGCCGCAACATTTGAGAGATTTCTGACTACTAGTTTCTTTATGCAGAATTTTGTAAAAAAATGAACAAAATAACCATGTTGTCGATGGTGTATAAGGATAGTTTGGTACTTATATTTGATTAAACATGTATTCGATTATGCAGTAATATTTTTCTTCGCATACTACTAGTAATAACGAAAAATGCACTAAACATAAAAAAGTTAAAATTATAGTTATTTAATATATCATAAAAATGTATTATGATTTATTAGAATTCCAATAATATGCATTGGATACTTATAAATTCAACAAATATTATTTTTATTTCTTTAAGTTAAACATTTGTAATGTTTTTATTGTTTTTAAAAGAATGATAATGGATCAGAAATTTTCATACATTTAAATACATTTCATGTTATACATTTCATACCTTATAAAAAATTACATGTTATAATTAAATACTAATAATACATGTTAAATGTTAAATACATTTCATGTTCAATACATTTAAATACATTTCATGTTATTATTACATAGTGCTGCAGATGATGATGGGCTAATATCATGAATTTCTTATCTTAGAATGAATATTCGAACAATATGGAGAATAATATACAAAAATTATATACAGTCAGAACATTATATACTATATTTATTTTTGTTGATACTGTTGTCGGCCAAATTTGTCTCTCCCTTAATGTTGCCTTAGTTGCGTCTTCTATTTGTCTCTCTGCTGATGTCAATACGCCATCTGGAGGTTGATTCCTACAACATAATCATGCTGAGCAATAGAAAAAATATTTAAAAATTTAATCATATATTTTATATATAGTAACGTTCTGTTGTTTCTGCATAAATATTTGACTTTCAAATAAATTGAAGGATTCAAAATATTTCTCATTTTTTTCAATTTTAATTGTGACAAAGCCAGTGAGATGATATTTTGTGCTAGTTGATCTTCAAGATTAACGAAATAACCATGCGAAGAACATTTATCAATGCTTCCTTTCTTCATAATGAACTTCTTTGATTAAATAATAGCACGTCGTGTAATTAGATTTATAAATTAACCATTGTAGCGGTTACAATTCACTGCCTTCTCCTTTTTAAGGTAGGTGGCGCTACTAGAGCCATCCGGGTTTTTCCCATGATGCCTCTCTCTCTTGTTCTGTGTACTTGTCTTGTGTTGTTGTTCTCTGTCTTGCGTCTTGTACCTGTGTCGTGGAACTTAGCCATCTAATAAAAATGGTTCCTGAAATCGAATTAATTCTTCAGCAGCGGCATTCCATATAAACATGAGTCTCGTCCCTCTACACTATATTATTAATTTGCAACTTTCTTTTCTAGGTACGGCTGTTCAATTACTCGGCTAAATACAGTTTCCACATGTGGGATCTCATCGCTTTCTTTGGGAACATGGATAAATTTCTACTCAACCCAGATCAAGAAGACGAAGCTTTTGCAGAAGTTGTACAGAACATGGTGTCTAACTTTGTGAAATCAGGTGGTGACAGTATTGGCGACAGCGATTGGCTCCGATTCCCTAAGAAGATTGCCAATTTGGCGAGGAACATCACTTTTGGAAGCATCAACAAAACAGAATGCAAGTTCTGGTCTGAAAGCAAACTCGATGTTTACGCTTGGGTCAGTTAAAATAAGAACTTGGGATCATTATTATTTTAGTATTGAATTGAAAATCCTGGTGATTCCGCGGATTGGATGTAAAAGGATAAAAACCTGATGGCAATTGTCATATTTCATTTTATCTCACATAGGAAGAAGCTACTACTCTTCATAGGGCTTTATCTTTTTCAAATTCTTACGTCTTTTTCATATTCTACTCATCATTCAGTAGTTCTGAGCATTGTTTTAAAAAATTAAATCAAAATACCATGAATGAGGTATACTTTGTTAAAGAGAAATTTCATGATAATGAGAAGTATTATCTTGCATTCTTGCGAGTAAAAAATGCTACAGAACTGAAATTTCCTTGGTATTTATTCGAAAACTTTGATCCAAAGTGAGCATGTTAACAATCATGTAAATATTTCAAGCGTGAAATTATATTTTAAGGAACTTGCCTGTCGAATGCATCAAGAAACTAAACAATCATCCATCTTCAATCAGATTTATTGCTGTCAATCGTTGAGGCCCCGATAATATTTCCAGGAAGTCACCCGCGCTTTTAAATGTTAAAGGAAGATTTCTTCAGCGCAAAATATTAATCATTAATTTCAAAATATCTGTGCTAAATAGACAACGTATTATAGATATTGGTGTGCCAAAAACGAGCTATTAATATTTTCATGAGCTTTCCATTACTCATTCCTTCATGAAGACACATTTCTTGATTTTTCTCAGTGATGGCGTGGTGGTTTTTTCCAATCCGCGGAGAACGGTGGAGCTCTCGAATCAAATCATGATGAGAAACACAGCATTTATTTCAATCATCGTTTTATAATCGTCCAGCGTGATACGCCGGGATGTGGTAACGTCACGGACTTGCTATGGCTGACATGCAAACTTTCCTGTACATATAGATGTGGATTGTTTCTTTTACCGCGAGTTCGTGTTTATACGCAATTTTATTACTTAATTTATGGACTGGTATGATCTTTACAACATCGCCACTATTGCTTCTGTTATAAGTTGTATTTTATTTTAATGTCATAAAGGTTTCTGATCTTAATTTGGAAAGGAATCTTCTTAATATAACAGTGGTGAATAAGAATTAATGTATATGTAAGTGATACAAATGATCATAGATTTCCATATTTTCAAATGCCTTCTTTTATATATATTTAATTTCTTAAAATGCCAATTTTGAATAAAGAATAAACGTGTCGAAACGTCAAACTTTAGTTTTCCGATTTGCCATTTTTTGGAACCAATTTAGATGTCCAATTTTCAAAAAAACCAAGGAATTTATTATTTATTTATTTCGAAATAAATTTAAATACACAAAATTAAACTTATTAGTATTATATTGTATTTTAAGCCTAATAATTAAATATACCGGAGGTGGGTCAGGTCTGAATTATAAAATTTTGCAGAATTGAGATGACCGTCTGTATGTGGAAAAGGATAATGAATATTTCCATCGGTTTTCTTGTTTCATTCTTTAATACGTTTCCCATTGACTAAACAAGGACCATTTCAAAAACTTTTCGTATGTGCAAATAAACTTATTTGTGAAACCAGGAAACAAAATCTAATATGGCGCCTTATTTTTCTATTAGGAAGCGTGACATATACGCATTCATACTTTAAAAGGTTCTAAGCAGAATAGTCCCCAATTTTCCTGTTTCTTAATTTGAAGAAAAAGGCTAGCTGGACTTCATAAGTTGGACGAATGAAGTAATAATTTATACATCTGATCGTTCTTTTTTCAAATTGTGGAATTTCCATAAGTATGGTTATATGCTGCATTTTTGTTAAAATATAACAGCATGATATCTAAATGGATTCTAATGTAATAATTATTACTTTTAGTACGATAAATTAACACGATACGTATTTTTAAAAAAAATCTTACGTCCTTATACAAAACACTGAATAAAGTAAAACCAATTACATGAAGTGAATCAACTGTTTTAACTAAAAAAAATTAAATTCAATCTTGTAATAGTTAATGTATTAAAATTAATAATCTTCAGAAGACACATAACAAGGAAATGTTTAAAAATCTGTGAAGATGTTGTTTGTTGTATTCCACTAATTTTTCCTTAATTATTTTTGATGCAAGACAATAAGATACGATTCTAAGATTATGCTTTGTCTCTAAATATAAATAAATTGCTTATTATTTGCGCCGAAATATTATATAAATTATTAAGAATCATTTTAACTGTAATTATTTTATCATTCAGATTCAAATATATCTGTATTACGAATTCGAATAATATTTTATTCCATACCTTTTTCCAACTTAATGCCATGAAAAGCGAGAACAAAAGTCTCGAGAAATTGTGAAATCGTTCATCATTTTATGCAACATTTATTTATTTCATGATGAATATTTCATTATTTTAAATTAAATAAAATGGACTTTCTCTTAGATTTGCTATGTATGGTAGAGTTGACCCAAATAAAATTTCCTTCTGCGTATTATGTATTTAATTTTTCTCTCTCAAAGTGTATTTTTTGTTCTACAATCATTTAGGCAGATGAACGGGGGAAAAAGACCTTTATTCGCAGGGATATTTAACTTAAACAGAATCGCAGTAGTCTTGTTTCCCATTATGCCATGTTGGGATTAGTATGATGTTTGAAAGGTATTGACTATCATCCCTTCAAATTATTAACGATAAAAACAGGCTCATAATCAGGATTAATTTCGAACGATAAGCAGAAGTTCTATATATTTGAAATGCACTTGTAAACCTGAAGAGTTTTATATTCAATGACTGCTCAATTTGAAAGCATGTAGAAAAATACGAGAGAACACATCTTAGCTGTAATATGCTCTTCGATGATGTAATATGGTCTTCGAAGTGACTGAAGACAGTGGAAAAAGTTCCATAAAATAAAATAATATTTATAAATGTAATTTCGTTGCAAAAATAACACATTACTATCGTTAGAAAATAAATTCTTTTTAATTATTTCAGTTGCTTTTAAATAGCTTTTTTATAATATTTTATTTAAATTGAATTGTTTCGAGTTCTTAAAGATGAAATAAATTTGCATTCGAAATGCTACAAACTTGAATTTTTAAAAATCTTTGCGTAGTTTTTTCTAGATTATTCAGAAATACTTCAAGCAAATATATTTAAAAATATTAAAAAAATATATCAAATTGAATGTCAATAAGTATAAATTGTAAGTAATGAAAAACCTCAAACCTGAATTTTATCCTAGAGGATCTTCAATAAGTAATAGATAAAAATCAATCTAGTAGAAACTATTTATTTGCTTTCTTTAAAATGTAATTAATTTTTATTTTATTGCTGTATATTCAATACATAGAAGTCATGAGCATCATTATTAACCATACATCTTCCTACATTGCTGAAAGAACAGTGCTCAAAACCTCCAATGGATATTCTATGCTTCATTTACCAGTCTACATTTTAAATAAGATCATAATTACAAGACACAAATAATATTTGATGATAGTTTTACTGGCTTCTTTACCACTTTGGAAGATTTTTCTTAATTTATGAAAATAAATACATGTCATAAAGATATTTAAAGCTGATATTTTAGAATCTTCTTATATGATTTCATGTACAAAATTATTTTCATGACAAATGACGAAAGTAACCTATAGTTTCAAAATATTTTCATATTTTAAGATAATATAATACAAATGAAATTTATCTGAAAATAAATGGAACTAAGAATAAAATTTAATTTATTGAAAACGATAAATTTCAGTAAATAAACTGACAGTATTTGTCGGTCGGAAACTGTGTATTGGGGTGAATTGTTGTCCTACATCTGTGTGTTATATACGCACATGCTGTATGCCGGTTGAAATAATTCATAAAAAAGTAGAGAAGATATTTACTCTCATTGTCTCAGTAAAACTTTAAACGTTGATAATAAATGGAATGATAAAAAGTTGAGCACTATTGAAGAACTGCATTATGGAATACACTGGGATAAAGTAAAAGTTTGTGGGAACATGAAAAAAAGTACGCGTTTCTATATAACAAATGAAAACTGCAGTATACTGGTTAATTCCTGAAAAATATGACTCCAGAAAAAATGTATTATTCCCTTCTGAATTAATTAAATAAAATATATTTTACTCAATTAAATTATTAAATTTCTCAGCAAATAGTAGTTTAATTGTAAAAGCAAAATTTTTTGGTTTCCTGTAACTAAATGCTAAACTTGATCCTTTCAACACAGATTCTAAAAATATGAAAATTTTTTTAGAAATGTTCTGTTTTAGGTTTGTTTCTTATTTATGTTTGATATATGAGAATACATGATCTATTCTCTGCGCAGTTCATGAGACATTTTTTATTCCATTTATAATTTTTAGATCATGTGATATAAGTATTGTACATTTATTGTTTTTTTTATTTTCAGCTGAAAATAATTTTATAAAATTTTATTTATCTGAACACGACTAAGTGTGTTTTTAAGCAAGTGTGCTATATAACAGTGGTATTGAACAAGACAATGAAATGTTGCTTATTCTCAGAATATACAGAAACTGAACTATTCCAGAGACAGAAACAATGCACAATTCATTATATGTGTGTTTATTGACTAAATATTTCATTACAAGCAGAACTTGTACCATCTCTATTGCTTTTCAGCAAGAGGAAACATGTCTTTGTCATACTATTTTATGTGATTATTACGATGCGCATTGCGCCATAATTCCTCTGAAAAACTGCGCAGGAACATAAAACTGCTTCTTACATCCAAACTGTTTACTCTGCTCAAATTTGGTCGGTGCCAATTTGAGCTGAATTCAAGCCAAATGCTACAAAATTCAGTGTTGTAAATACGTATAATCTATTTATTATTTGCATGTTTGTCGCTGCATGTTATGTATTTCAAAGCGATGAAAAATATGTATACATAATGTGCTACTTAATAAAGAAATTTCTTTTCTATTAAATAAAATTTATGGATGCCTCGAAACTTTCTTTATTTCCCTTGTTCTTATTTATACCAGAAATAAAAACTGCAAGTCTAATTGTTTTGCTTTTTCAGGTATTAAAAAATTATATTTACTAAGCAGCGTAGAAAAAACAAACTACAAATAAGTTTTCAAATTCATACTTTGATGCGGTAAAATATTTCCGGTTTTGTAAAGCGCTTTTGATTGCACTTCGATATGCCTCTGAATATGGTTCGAAAATAATTTTTGCTTAAGTCAATCTCTTTTACAACATATCTCTCTAACATTATTATATTTATATACCACCTTCGAAAACACCGATTTCTCTATTATACAGAGCAAATAGTGAAAACAGTCTTCATCTATAAAACATACTGGCTTTCCTCCTAAGGCGGTTTCTCAATACAACACAGCAGGAATAAATCTCATTTCCGGAGGATTGAATGTACTGGATATATTTTGTTTTCAGTTGTTAACATTTAATTTTTTCCCCTTAAAAATGGGTGGGAAAGCGGATATTGATTTTACAAGATCACAAATATATTTTGAGTTTGAATGGTCTTGCAGGCTATAATTTCAATTTTTTTTATCTTTTTGCATTGTAATGTAACGAAGTTTTCAGTCGATTTTAATCTTTTAGCGAGTTGATTTCGACCCTTCAAATTGGTATATAAAACTCCTTGAAACTAATCAACAGAGTAAGTGTAAAAGTAATTTATAAATATTTAGTTTCACGTTCCTTGCCCCTCAATCATTAGGCAAGTTGGCATACGCCCCCTATTAAATTTGGTAATAGTAAGCCAATTTTTTTGTATCTGGACTTTTTTTTATATTTAACTATATTTAAGTTGTAGTTTAATTGATATATTTTTAAAATTTCACTTAATGTAGTTGTCTGAGCGATAATGACCGCTACTTCATCAGTAGTCTGAAAGTAGTCTCAGATGCTCTCAACGGAGTTGTTATACAGGGTGTTCACGAAAGTCCTTCTACCCTACATTAACTTGAGAACGGCGACAACTATCGTCACAGACTTGGTGTCTAGATATAGTAAATAGGCCATGAGCTGCACGTTGAGATCGGTTACAGCGCCACCTGGCGGCAAACAACAGAGTTTGCGTTCCTATCTCAAAAACGGTACTAGATACGGGGAAAATGTCAATTACAAATTTTAGAGCGTCTTTGATTTAGTACGAAAAGATACCTTGAGCGCAATAAAGCTAATGACAAAACATGTAAAGTGCGCTTTTGTTTGGTCGCGATTTCCAAAACTCTTACGCCAGAAAAGCATTAGAAAGGAAACGGAACAATTAGATATCGGCAGATGCTTTCATTTTCTGTGTTCGTAATGCTCTCCGCCATCGGGACGACGTTTATTGTTCAAAAGATGATCTTCTCTCCTGTTGTCGCGAATTGTTACGTTACACTTTTGGAAAATCGCGACCAAACAAATGCCGTTTTACTTTTCGTACTAAATCGAGACGCTCTACAATTTTGTAATTGATTTTTCCCCGTATCTTGTACCGTTTTCGAGATAGGAACACAAACTACATTGTTGCCAGGTGGAGCTAGAACCGATCTCACCGTGTAACGCATGATCACTTTACTATACATTACATAGAAACCAACTTTGTGACAATTGTTGCCGTCATTCTCAAGTGAAGGTGGAGTAGATGGACTTTAGTGGACACCCTGTATAAGCAGGGTGATTATAATTAACCCTCTCGCATCTAGCGAGGTGGTCCGGGGCAGTTTAGAAATTTTCACTTAACAGCGACGAAGGCCGGTCTGAGGCGGTTGGCTTCCTTCGAGGGGAGGTGAGGTTCTGCGCGGTAGGAGGTCCAATTATCCTTGTCCAGCACAGCTCATTTCCGTCAGACTTAAGACAACGTTACAGCCAGGGAATTGGGGGAAGGATAAATGACCACCAAGGTAGGGAGAGTCTAATTTATGTCGTATCCTCCGAAAAACTCCCGGCTTTAAAGGGGCTAGAAAAAAAGTCGCCTCTGGATTAAGGAGTTAAAGTTGTACTTTCAGAAGGCTGTAAAACGGAGGGAATAGGGGGAAGGATACTACTAAAGTAAGTAAAAAAGAAAAAATCCGGAAAATGCAATAATCCAACGCAGAAATTAGTACTGATAAACGGTATTTTTATGATGCTAGTGTCATGTGGGTTTTAAGCTAATAAATAAATTTTCAATTTTTCAATTCAATTTCAAGTTTTCAATAAAATTCTTGTATATTTAGTTAAGCTTTTAAAGGTTTCCATAATTAGTAGGTAGCCGCCTTTAATAGAAGTATAACTCAATAATTAAATTTGCTTCCGAATTAGCATGCTTGAATAAATAATTATATTTGAATTTTTTTTAAAAAAAACTTTATATAAACAAAATATTTCTATATCTATGTACAGGGTGATTATAATTAAAGTTGCACTTTGAAAAGGTTGTAGAAAAATCACAACTGTTCAGAATGACCTGATTTTTCATATGAGTATACGTGAAGCAGTGGGAATTTGTTGTGAAAAAATAGTTGGAAGTTGACCGATAGATGGCATTGTACTCGTGACAAGATGCTGAAAAACGATTGCTTTAAAAATATGCTAATTTTAAGATGCTAATTAAAAGACGTGACATGTTTCTGTGGGCCTCTTTGTTCAAAGCCCATCCACCACGACAAGGTGGTGCCACAGCGGTTAGGAAAAATTGGTTTTTATTTGTTCCTAGGCCAAACACCGTAGAAAAAGCAAAAGTGAAATCAGATTTTAATTGTCCCTAGGCCAAAAATCGTTTAAAAAGCAAAATCTGATGAAACCATCAAGAAAAGGAAGTCGGCTTCGATTTGCTTAAGAAATGTTCAATAAGCTGCCCACCGTTTTCTCCTATGAGCTGAAAGCGCAAAACAGCATGTTCCACTACCGATTGGAGTGTTTCATTGAAGATATTGTGAATGTGTTGGGTAATACGGCTTTTCAACTCAGCTAAGTTCTCAATCGGACCCCCGTACACATCTTTTAGGTAATCCCACAACCAGAAGTCGCAATTGTTCAGGTTAGGTGGTGCGGCCAGGCTGTTGGGAAATGGCGACTGATAATTCTGTCATTTCCAAAATGCAGATTCAACAGCTGCTTGACTGGTGTTGCAATGTGCGGAGGAGCGCCATCTTGCATAAAAATTGTGCTATCCACGCATCCGCGCTGTTGCAGTACTGGATGGAGCTGTTTGCGCAAAAGAGATTCTTAACGTGTCCCATTTACTGTAGAGGTTACAGGATCTGAAGTACCAATCTCCTCGCAAACGAAAGGACCAACGATAAATACTGCCGTAAACCCGCACCACACAGTGATATTTTCAGAATGAATAGGCAATGGTTGCATATGGAACGGATTCTCTCTTGCCCATATTCATTAATTTTGAGTATTGACACAACCTTGGAGATAGAAATGGGCTTCGTCTGTCCACAAAATGTTCCATGGCTAAGCATTGTCTTCTTCCATTCGAGCAAGAAATCGCAGGGCGAAAGCTTCCCGTTTTGGCAGGTCAGCAGGAACCAACTCCTGAACATGTGTAATTTTAAATTGACACCATTGCAGGATGTTTCGTAAACTTTTACGAACGAGTGGATCTAAAATATGATTAGCTGAAATACACATTTTATTTATCGGTGAGTCATGTGCAAAATAGTTTAAACAAGTTGTTGGAATGCCAACGAAAAGAAGATTTTTTTCGAACGAAAGAAGAAAAAGCACGCTGACAGGCATGTCTAAAGTTCGGGAAATTCCCTGTGCACTACACGTTCCCAAAGCACTGCTTGACGCCTTCTGCAATTCTGTAGCCACATCCTCCACTGACGTCGAAGCAATTTCTTTGCTTCCTCTGCCACATTTCATGTCAAATGAACTTTTCGAATTTATAAATCATCTTCTTCAGACCGAATGCAGTAATCAGACCAGAGCCGCTTCTTAAACCCTTTAATGTCCGGAATTTCTTCAATACAATTTCCGCACAGTCACCGTTCTTGTAAAAAAAATTTACAAGCAAAGCCAAATTCTTCAACGATAGAGTCATGACTACCTTCTCAGACGCAGAATAACAGGAACTGCATGTTGCCCGCCTTTTTATCACAAGTGTAAAGTGCGGTGCGCATGTCACGTCTTTTAATCAGCATCTTAAAATTAGCACATCTTTTAAAGCAATCGTTTTTAGCATCTTATCACGAGTACAGCGCCATCTATCGTTTAACTTTTGAACTTTTTTCTTTCGCAAAAGAAAGTCCCATTGCTTCGCTTATACTCAGATGAAATATCAGGTCATTATGACCAGTGGTTCCTTTTTCACAGCCTTTTGAAAGTGCAACTTTAGTTATAATCACCCTGTACATGCACATGGGTACCCATGTGAGTGTGCACCTGTATGAAACAGCGAGTAATCTAAAAATTTAGGCAAACTGGAAATAATCAGATATTTTATGAAAAACGTAGGATTTAAAACTTCAGAAATAATAATTAACTTATTATTTACAAGGTATCTGATAAATTCAAGTTGTTATGTTTGTTAATCAAACTTTCTTAAATCAGAATTAAACCAATTGGGAAATTATTTATTCAAACGTTTCAACCTAAGTTAAGCGACAAAACATTAACATAATTTATTACATAGCAAGAAAAATAAAATTTTGTTAAATGTTTATATACAATACTTTATAACTTGAACACATTATTCAATGCTTGAATGATGAACAATACAATACTGAGATAACTGATCCTAAGCATGTTAAACATAAACACTGTTTCGAAAATCTTGCTTCTTGACTCAAAATACACTAAATACAACCCTTGTAATAAAGATAAATCAGGAACCACAGACATCCCAAAAATATTTATCTCTATGACTGGCGGGATCTGTTTAGCGCCCAAACCCCAGCACTTCGTTACCCGAAATCACTTTTTGGCACGACCCAAATATCATTTCTTTATAGTTTTCTTCAAAGCTAAATAAAAATATTAAAATTAAATTGAAATTAATACTTGACCTGAAACATATCTGGGTAAACGATACTTACAGCTTAAATGTCTTATTGAGCAATATTCACTGCAGTCTTTTAACTTCCAGCAAACACGCCCTCTATATCAACATGAATGGTTGAGCGTATTTCCTAGATATGCTATTGCAAAATATCAATTTTTAAAAAGGTATTTATTAATATTAGGATGTCATTACTTAAGGGTTAAGAAGTATAATTATTTTATCCAATCTGTATTGTGAAAAGTATTGAAACAGTGTAAACATAAACCACAAAAACCATATCAAATAACTAAAGAATTAACTGAGTGACGTGAAAATGAAAAAAAAGGAAATTGCCAATTTATCAATGAAATATTTACATTTGTAACATAATATTATAAAGTCAATAGAGAATTAAAAAAGACAATTGAAATTTAGACATGAAAAACAAGAAGTCATTTTTATTTTCGTTTAGTTTAAACTGTCGCGCATATCTCTGAAATACAAATAGCAGATTCGTAGAGTCCTATCAAAGCCCAGAATTGCAAACGATGACTAATAGTGCTTCGAAACGAGGCCGGAAGAATAGCCACTGCCATACAATCATAATGCTCTCTTGTAAAAGGATATACAAAGAAATTATTCTCTAGTGTATATCCCAATATATATGTTTCCGTTGGGATGTTAATTAATTTAAATATTTGTCTTGTAATTACAGCATTACACCAGGATAGCTTGAATGCAGTCATCTCTCAAATCGTAAGCGGGAAATTGTCTTCCTTTTATGAACAGCATGTCTTCTCAACTTCTTCAGGAACACCTAATATATAAACGCTATTTTGTAATGAAGATACATTCAGTCTTGTCAGTTTATGGTTTGGAAAGTATTCTATCCATATTTAAAAAAAACAAGGCCAAATGGCTCGTGTACCGTTAATGCCGCATTACCTTGTATCAGATCTCTGAAAAATATATCAGGCCTCCAAAATATATGTGCAGAAGAATTCTGCAATTTTATCCATCAAGCAAAACTTTTCCACCCACAAAACTAATTTAGATGTAAAATACAAATAAAACATGCGGATGAAAATGTATTATTTAAAATTAAATAAAAACTCAAATAAAAGTATTGAGTATAAAAGTATGATAAAGGTTTTAAAAGATTCAACGTCAAGAATTGTCTCCATTCATACACACACTAAAAAAAAGCCATACCAAAAGCCATATCAATACGAAATGAAGTACAAGGAACCTTAATGTTAAAAGAAAATCAACAAGATTTATGAAAAAACATAGAAAAATTCAACCCAAGAATAATTTCCGAGCAAAGGAGAAAAAAAA
>BGPR01027476.1:6809-20703 GCA_013235015.1 Araneus ventricosus
AAATTATGTTTTTCTTATCATACAACTGAGGATTCTTTTCCTTTCTCTTCCAGGAATGGAATTACTTTATTCATATTTTTTTTTTATTTCTGGGTAATCTTAAACCCATCTATGACTATGGTGAAATTCCTTCCTAATTTCAATCTGAGGTTTGCATTCTTTGCCCGTTTCAATCTCTAATTCTCTAATATCCATACCTGTTTAGAATATAGATCTTATTTTGAAATTTTACTGGATGAAAAATTACATTTTCACTTGGAAAATCAACAACTACCCTCCAAAAGCAACAGAATATACAGATTCATTTTCAAACAGTGTTAATTAAACCATATTTTTTAAGATTTGTATTTTGTTACCTGAAAAATCTCTATCTTTCATATGAAAATACACTAAAGAAATAAAAATCTTATGAATTTCTTATTTCTGTTTTAAGCCAAATACATTTTTCGTTTGGTATTAAATTATTCCTATAAGTAAGCTTGAAATAGATTTGGGTACTCATTTAGAACTTGAGAAGAGAGATATTAGTATATACTCAATTTTGGGAGCTACTGGATGTGCATAAAACTTTTAAAAAAATAATAACTAATATTCATGGTGAATTCTTTAAAAAAGGATTGGGTACTTAAAATATAAAACGCAGAATGTCATATTAGCACATCTGTTTTGTTTCAAAATGAGTAGAAAAACAATACTGAATGATAGCATTCCTTATACTCACTGAAAGTAAAATGTTTTAACAAAATTTGTCAGATTTATTGTCAATAAGCAATGACAAAACAAAAATATTGTTTCCCTCGAGAATTCAAAGTAATGAAAAAAGTTAAGTTATTAAGCTTAAACATAAAAATTTTTTATTGTGTAACTTATATTGTGTATTTTGTTATTGCGTTAAAAATAAAGAGATATGCTTTGAAACTGTCTCGTATATCTATTAGACTGGAAGAATATTTTCATAATAAGATTTGAAAATATTCATAACTCAATCATCTATCTATTAAGTTTTGGAAGATAAGTTGATTAACTTATTTTCATAATAAGTTAATAATCAACTTATCTATTTAGTTATTTCTTTTAACTGCGTTGACTAAATTCTATGAGCAAACAGGTGCAAAATTAGTTTAAAATATTTATAAGTGCAACAAGTTTGCTTGTTAAAAAGACAACACGGCTTTCGGACGATAAATCCACAATCTGACTTCCCGCCCTGAATCTCGACACGGCCGTGAAAGAGTGGACGATTAATACCCAACTTGGCCTCCGCGCTACCCTATTTACCTGCGGAAAAAATGGATTCGTCCATTGCATCCGCGGCCAAGTCGGTTTCGAGCCCCTAGTGGGTATGTCCCGCTCAGTTACAAAAATAGTAAACCTACTTCCTGGGGGTTGCCACATTTGGCGAGCACAGTACTTAACAGGTTCAATTCATATTCACGAGATACGACACGACGGAATACAAATTTCGAATGCAATGCACATCGTGCGAATGTTTGCTTGGTAAGAAAATGGTTAATTTATTTAAATTGTTATTTATTTATTGCTTTATATTTCCTTCGATAATATAATTGTAGTTTTTACATTAGAACTATAACTAGGCTTTTCCGATAGATGCAACTGGTTGTCAATCCAACAGGACAGAGATTCGAACTTTGTTAAGAATGTTTTATTGACTGATGAATGTGCTATAAGAAGACAGAAATGTTACGGGTATTTTGGCGACATTCACATTTGTAAAATATACCTATAATCAAAACGAGCTGGTGTGCCTGCATAATGTGATCACTGACAAAACAGCATTTTAAATGATAAGGTAGGAGTCATTCTTTTTCTTTCTTTATAATTCAGTGAATTTCAAAAATACATGCATGCAGTTTTCCACATGGATCTACTTACAACAAAATCACAAAGTTTCTAATTGAAAAATTTTATCTAGAGCTATTGAATAAAAATTTAATAAATTAACAGTAAATATTAATATTAGTACTTTTTCATTCACATCATCTGATTTCTTGTCTCATTTTGGACAGTTTTGCAATTTGTAGTGGATACTTATCTTTAAAAGGTAAAAAAAATTCACGTTCAACCTTTCAGGGAAACTCTGTATATTTTCATCTGAAAGAAATTGAAGAAAAGAAAAAATTATTAATTTCCTTTTAATCTGAATTTTCAATTATATTAGTATAAATACCTAGCGTTATAAATGGAATTATTTTGTTTTGCATTTTTAAATCCACCAAAACACTTGACCGATTTTGGCATAGTTCTTCCGCTTCTTCATAAGTTTTCCCCGTGTGGAAAACAAACATGAAAAGGTTTGGCCCCACCTTCTTGAAGCCTGCGTGGGACTTGAGCTGTAACTCTGTTGAAAGAGATAGGAAAACAGTCAGTGAAAACATAAAAATTTTGCAACTGAACAATCCAGGACAAAAGATTGCGAAATCAGATTTTATAGGACTAATATTTGGTTACAATGGCATGAGCCTTGGTGAAAGCTCGCATCTTACTATACACACGGGGCAGGATGACATCGACAGCATCCACTCGTCCATCAATGTGGACTGCTGGTGGATGTGCAATAGGGTGGACCGAAAAGAATCAAAAATGTTTTTGCCATTGCTATACTGTGAAAAAATTGGGAGTTGGTGAGAAATAAAACGAGGAGAAGAATCAATAAAATTGATTGACATCTTCCACTCCCACATGGGCCTTAAAAGTCGTAACAAGTGGTGAAAATTTATTTTTCATAAATTTTGAAAATTTTAAATTTTTTCTTTATCTCTTTATTATAGCATTATCTCTTAAGTACTCATCTTATTAAGTGTAATATTTTTTTTATCAAAACCGGTCTATAACCAGTGGCGGATTGTGACGATATGAGACCCGAGGCGCAAAATTATTTTGAGGCCCCCTCTTAAAAAAACTCTATTGATGATACAAATGTGCAACTTAAAATAACTTACTTATGCTTTTAATTCTAGGTCTGTGTTTATTTTCGTCATTCAGTTTGAAGCTAATTCTTGTATTATTATTTATCTGATTTCTAACACTTATTTTCCCTCATTTTTACGAAGAATATACACTATCTGATCAAAAGCATCCGGACACTTTCGGATTTTCACATTTTTTAAAATTTCTCCAGCTAAACCGACTGTTCTCGAATTTCTACCATGTCAAGAATGGACTCTAACTCACATTTTACAGTGAATATTCGGGCACGAGGCAATTAGGGGGAGGAGCTATCAAAAAGGGATGAAGGCGGAAATGGAGTTTACCCATCCTGTTTCACAGAAAGCTGATAATGCGATGTAACTTTCATCAATGGTTATGTTTGATGTACATAATATTTACATGCATTTTCTTAAACACAGCACAAATATTCGGGAAGATATAAAGGTTATCTTAAAAAATTCCAAATTTTCCCGCTTGTTTTTGCTTATAACATGCAGTGTTTTCCACCAAATTATTGGAAACTTGCAGAAAAAGTGACAATATGTTAGAAAGGCATCGTGTAAAACTTTGGAATAAATACTTTTAATATTAGAGAAAATATGAGTATTTGTAATAAATAAATGTTTACTGCGCATGTGCGGGATATAGTGTAATTTTTCTTTCACAGCTTCAAAGCCAGATATGTAGGACAACTTATAGAAAAATTCCAGTCGAATACCATTAAGATTTAGAAAGATATAGGCACTGCAGTGAACAGAATTTCTGCTTCTTTCTAAGAGAAACAAAATGATGAGGGTTTATCCACAAACTAATATGTTTTATTTCGGTCACGATGGCATTTAGAGGACTGACCAGAAATAGATGAAGAAGAAAAGAATCTGGTCTACCCCGTTCCACAGAAAACTGATCATGATTTACAAATTTCATCAATTGTTTCGCTTAATAAGTACATTGCTTAGGTGCATTTTCGGAAAAGTAACAAGTATATTCTGGAAGATATAAAAAATTTCTTAAAAAATCCTAAATTTTCCTGCATGTTTATTGGTTATAACATGCAGAGTTTTCCATCAAATAATACAACACTTACAGAATATTTGACAATGTGTTGCAGAAGTGTTCCATTAAAATTTGAAGTTAATACTATAAATATTAGAGTAAATATGAGTATTTGCAATAAATAGTTTTTTACTGCGCATGTGTGAGACATAGCGTAAATTTTCTTTCAAAACTTCAAAGCTTGATATATAGGGCAACTTATATGAACATTCCAGTTGAGTACCGTTAAAATTCATAAAGATATCGACATTGCATTGGTGTGAATTTTACTTGCACTCTAAGAGAAGCTAACCCAGATAGCGATTTTAGTTTAGTTTGACACGGCAAGAGTGCAAGCTTGAAACAAGTTATTGCAAACGAGGTAGTCACCACAAGTCGAACTTGCCGCAAGCTGAATGCGCCAAACTCATTGCAAACTATAGCAAAAACAGAGTACGCAGACAAACCTCGGATTAGAAACCCCTACAACCCACTTCATAGCCAGACCCCTTAGCTACTCAGCCAGCGGAACTCTGATAGAGAAAGATAGTTTGCGCTAATAGATCGGTGCATCTACACGTTTTATTTTAAACTGTTTTCTTAATTTCATTAATTTTTTAAATTTTCAGTCAAAAAGAGAGCGTTTTTCGCTAATAACTACGTTTTGCTAGTAGAATAAATTATGAAATTAGGTTTCAAAAGTAATTACTTTTAAAAATATGGGAAAAAATTTAAGTTATTATTTTTCAACAAACATTGACTGTTTTTTAGGTTTAATTTTGTTTATGAACGTTGAAATTTCAACATTTAGAAAAAGGCGATATATAGTTTTCTTTAAAGTGCGAGTTCTATATTTAGTAAAAAGATGGAGAATTTTTCAAATTTTTTTTATAAAAAGACCTAGTTCGTTTTTCACAAATTATCATTGATTTATTGAATTAATAAAAAGAAGGACGGTCTGGGAGATGCTATTAAAAATCGTATGTTTTTTAAAACAGAGACAAAGGTCAAAACCAGATATATACAACTGTATCAAGGCGTGGTGTGTAAGTGTGATGTATCAACTTTGCAGAAAAATTGTTTTGCAATTGTGGTGTGAAGTTTGTCATAACGACTTCACAGAAAACTTGTTTTGCAAGTGAGTTGGTCGATTATGCTTTTTTTACTTTGCCGAAAGTTTGCTGCAATGTTGCCGCATCAAGTTTGTAATGACAAGCTAATATCAAGAAAAATCGCACTTGCTGAAAATGTGCGTGCTATCTGGGAAATGATGAGGGTGTTTCCACAAATGATACTTTAAAAAAAATTGAATCTTCCAATGATCATCGACGAACTACAATCTAAGTAATGTATTTATTAAGTGACTTATTTCCCCCAATGTTTCGTTTGTATGTTTTCGTTCACTCATTAATTTTTTAAAGCAAACAGGTAGGAACTTATCGGTGAGAAGAGGATTATACTAGAAACAAGATTGTAACGGCGTAAATTCGTCATCGACGTAGCACAGTGATGTTCCTAGCATAGATTTTGAGGCTCCCCCTAGCATCTGGAGGCACGAGGCGGGCGCTTCTAACACCTGTGCGGGAATCCGCCACTGTCTGCAACTTTTGATGGCACGTTCCTCTCAAAGTTGACAAAAAAATAAGCGAAACCACTTCAATAAGCAATTTTTAGTTCTTCATCATCACCATAACATTCACGCATCATTTTGCCGACCAAATGCAATAGATACATGTATATTAGGATGGGTCGAAGAAATCGATTTTTCGAATATCGGATTCTAATAGGGCTCGGAAGATGTGTATTTGCATTCCAATCAACGGAAAAATATTGGAAATATTATACTTTGAATCTTCAGTTCCCGTAAAGGGCCACAAGAACGCCAAAATTTAACTTTACTGAAATTATACAGACTTGGGATTTCGGCTTTTAATAGCATCTAAGTACTTCAGCTTTGATGGGTGATAAAAGGAAAATATTGAAAAATTACTCGCTTCATTTTGAATTAGGTCCGAAATTTTCGCAATTTCGTGAAAATTCGAGGTTTCTTGTTTTACAAATATATGTAGTATTTTACTAAATTTAACAAATGAGATATTCATTACTCGTTATTTATGTTTGCAGTACTAATTCACAATTAAGTTGCTATTTGCCGTCATTCTGACCGTGGTGAGTTATACTGAGCAAGGGTGTCATCTGACAGACCGGCTTCCCCTCTCTTTCCCCGCTTGTATGCGATCAGCGAACAACCAGGATTGCCTTCATTGCCAGTTTAGATGAACAAGAAATAGAGAAACTTAAGAAAAGAAAGGATAAGAAACAGCTAGAATTATTGCAAGAAACTGCTGGAGTCGACAAAAATACTTGTGACATGGAAATTATGTTTGAAAATTTATGTACGAAAGAAGTGAAACTTAATCATCTTCGGTACCTTATTCATCTCAAATGCGGTCGAAATTAAAGTATACTGCTTTGGTTGGCGACAGATATGGCGTTTCCGTTCTCAGCTGCGGCTGCTATCGCTTCCAACGTTTCGCATGATTTGGGAATAATTTCTCAAAAAGATACGTCGCTGGTTATTGATAAAAATAAGAAAATCGACAGACTGTAAGTCAAGGTATGAACCGGCCTATAGTAACAGAGGGAATACACTTTGATGGTACTATCCTTCAAGAACCAGCGGAAGTGGCCTCCCCGAAACTTTCTCGCATACGACGAGTAATGTGGGGTGGGTAAACACCCAGTGGGTAGGTAAATATTCTTGGTTATTTACCCATGGCCTGATTATTTTGAGAAAATTTATGAATGGTGATTTACAATGAAACATGAATTTCCCAAAACTTAATATTTTGCAAAAAAATTGCGTATGTTCTCAATTTTTACGCGCGCTGAGGTACCTCAACTTTATTTAACGTTTTTGAGTACGAAATCTTATTACAGATACCACGCAAGATTTCACCATACCTTCTATCTGGAGAATGTTAGTACAAAGTTTCGATTCGGGTTGCCATAATTTCCGAAGCGCGTGTTTGCGGCTCGCTACAATTTCCTTTGTAGACCGCCAAGGTCAAACGCCAACCATACTAACTTGAGTCAAGTAAGCGAAACGCTCGCCAACACACAGTTTTAATGTGCATTTTAAACTAAATATGCAATTTGAACACCTGTTTTTTAACCGATTGAGATGAAAATTGGGTAGAGATCTATAATTAATGTTAGCATTCGTGATATAAAGTTTTATTTATCTAAACCGAAGGGCTTATGAGATACAAGTATGTGATTATACAGACCGACAGACAGTCAATCCTTCGACGGATTTGGCCCAAAATTTTATACGGACATACATTCATCATGATAAAACTGTGTACCAAATTTTATCCATCTAGCTACTCAAATTTTTGAGTTATAATGTTCACATGACCACGGACAGACAGACTTCCCGTAGACGAATTTTGTCCAAAATTTTATATAAACCTACAAATTATGTGTCAAGAGCACGTACCAACTTTCATCCCCGTAGCTCTAATAGTTTTCGAGTTATCGTGTTCACAGACAGACAGACATAATTCCAAAATTGTGTTTTTCGGACTCAGGGAGGTCTAAAACGTGGAGATTCGTCAAAATCTCGAGTTCGAATTTTTTGACGACTACAATACTTTCTCTTTGTATACTTCGTATACGAGAAAGTAAAAAATGGAAGGAATAAGGAGCGAGGATCACCCCATCCTGATTTGTGAGCCCCGTGGGTTGTACGCCGACCACGTGGCACCTGTGTGTGGAACCGGCATGGAAATAACCGCATTAATAAGCATTTGGAAGATAATGATACGGACACTAATGAACTGGAGGCGATGGCAAAGCTTCTGTCATGCAGAGAACGTGTTGCTGGCTATGATAATGGTTGAAAGACAACACGTGCCAGAGTTGGGCTACAGGAGAGTTATGAAAAGAAGAACAGGGAAACAGAAGGAGAAACCTGATAGAACTTTTTAGACCTCCTCAATAAATTTTGATTTTGCACACTACAGTGAGATGATAGATTCCGCACCACTGAGGGAAAGCTTGACAACGGAGACTATTTTGAAATTTCTGCAAGATAAAACTCTACCCGAGTATGATATTCAAAATTTTCTATCAAATTCCCTAGCATTTGAAAGATGCGTCAAACTAGACACAGAGATTGCAGAAAAAGTGTGCTGGAGGAAACAGAGATTGCCAGAACTTTGCTCTCGATATCCACAATGCCAGAACTTGATTTAAAAAAATTTGAATTTCAGACAACGACGTTGACTAAATCAACATAATTTAGCAAATTCTAGTTGGTTAGATGGTAGAGTAGGATGTTGACGGAACTCGAATTGCAGCTATCTCCTCGTGGAGAATTCTGGGTTATGTCATAAATAAACTGTAAATGGGCAAGAAGCTGTAAAATGATGAAAACCTCTAAACCTATATTTTTCACCTAAATTTTAAAACTTTAGGCCTTTTACGTAAACTCAAAAATGTAGCGCGTGGCTTTCAATAACCCTTTTTTTATCATCAAATAACTAAAATGCAGTACTTAAACTCTATTATAAACCATAAACCATACATTGAATAATTTTAGCGTAAGGATAAATTTTGGTGTTTGGGGGGGGGGATTTTTTCCAAACTTTAGGGCGTTTGCGCGAACTTAAGATACCAAGTATGATTTTTTCAATATTTTTCCATTGATTAGTATGCAAATACACAACTTTTCAGCCCTATTAGAATTCGATACTTGAAAAATCTTTTTTTCTGACACACCTATATGCCTAGCAAATCGCTGTTTGGGTCTAAAAAATATCAGCTTTATTCATTTTCTTTGTTCACGTTAATAAATCGCAAGAGATAATACGCGATTAGGAAATAATCCAGTAATAAAGAGATCAAGCGAAATTTTGGAATTTAAAAAAATAACGAGCACAAGTCAATTTTCACCACTTTTTACGACTTTTAAGGCCCATGCGGGAGCTGAAGATATCAATCAATTTTATTAATTCTTCTCGTTTTATTTCTCATCATTTCCCAACGTTACCGCAGTATAGCGAAATGAAAAAAAACATAAGAAAGCCTCAGTTCGGGTCCCGGCCGTAGATTTTTCGTGAAACCGTCGGGATAAAATCATAAAACAAGTGTTTCGTATTAATATGTAATTTAATTATCAATCTCTTCAATACAATATTTACGCAGAGTAGTAAGTATAATGGTTACAGAATAGATAAATCACAAGCTTATCGCATGTAGCAAGGATATGTGGTAGCTTTTGATTTATCTATTCTGTAACCATTATACTACTCTGTGTAAATATTGTATTAAAGAGATTGATAATTAAATTACATATTAATACGAAATGCTTGTTTCATGACGCATTCACTAAAAATCTACGGCGCGAACACGAATGGAGGCTTTATTTTGTTTTATTTAGAGTAGCTTTTTATGGCGCCATCTGTTGACAGTATATGGAACTACATTTCGCGTATGCGCCGTAAAACATTATTTACTACAAATGATCATATTTCCCGTAATATTCAAATTTTTGAATTCAAATTTTAATGCATTGTTTCTTTTACGTATTGTCAAGTATTCTGAAAGTTTCGTACAATTCGAAAGAAAACTCTGCATGTTATAATAGAAAAAAACATGCTGAGTTTGAAATTTTCAATTTAAAACCGATTTTTACTTATATTCTGATATTTTTATTGTCTCACTTTGGGTCCTAGTAATGTTCCTCGAGCTCTTTAAAATTACACCATAATCCACCTCCTAGCTAAGCTTCTACACTTACTTATAACCTTACATAAAGCTAATTCGTAACAAACACGCGCATGCGCCTACACTGGTACCATGACGTCACGGGCAAAGAAAATACTGTGCGACAAACTCTTACAGATACGATCTATCCGTTGTGGGGTCACCCATTCTTTTCGCATTATTAGCCTCGTGGTTATTAGCGATTCAAATCTGACGTTATTTTGCCGCACAAGAAAGTTCGACCGACTATCACTGTAACGAGCGGAAAGACGTTTTCACGACAAAAATATTTGATTTTTTTATTCTGCCACAACTCTCCTCTCGACAGCTCATTCCGAAATTTCCCGGGCGAAGTGAGTTGTTGGACACTAAATTTAGCTTTCTTTTTCTTACTGCATCTTGCGAGATGAACAGCAACATTATCGTCTTCTTAGAAATGTTCGGTGATGAGACGCAAGTGACGACTGTATCTAGAATGGAGCTCATACACCAAGCTGTATCTCAGTGTCCACTCGCAGCAGTGATGCAGCGCCAGTCACTGAAGTATTTCGCAAGAATATGAATCGCCAAACGACACTGATCTTTGGAAACAGCGCGGATGGCGCTGCATTTTTTCGCATAAGCCGTGTTCGTTGCAGTAAGTGCTCCTACAGAGTAGACTTACTGTAAATGCTGATTTCGCAATATTTTGTCTGGCGTGTTCGTAAGATATTTATTTAAATAAATGGAAAAATAGTAATGATTCGTTTAAAAAAGAAACTTCTCGATACGAAATTTTTTTACGTGAATGGTATTGAATGAAACAGCAATATTCAAGAGTGACCCTTCAATTGGAATGCATTACCCGCATAAGGGATAAAAATACACGCATTGAAAATGATACACTCACGTATAGGCATCATATTATGGACACACAACGATACAGAGGCATTGGAAGGTTAGAGACAGGTCACAATCAGACAGACGTATCGTGAAAGTAAAAGGCATTTCTGTTTTGTGCGATGTAAAAATAATTGTGGGTTTCATTTTTTTTTTTGTATTTTTAGCTTGCATCTCCTAAGCACCTGGCCGGCCACTTTTAACCCATTGAACAATGATCATTACTTGCAAAACCGGGAACATTCGCCGAGCAAAATCAAACTCAGAAAACCATCTCGAATAGCGTCGATACATTTGCGAGATCATGATTTGATTCAAATGATTTCAAAGACACTCATCTCACTAATTGGATTGACGTCAATAATACTGTTCTGAAATCTGACGATTTATATCTGAATCGTATGCTCAACGGAATATTATAATAAAAATCCAATGGGATTTTAAATATATAATTTAATTTTATATTGTTTCCAAGGAGCCAAACTTAACATAAGTGCTGCTGTCATCAGAGTAAACTAATTCTATTACACAGCAGAAACTGAAAAATGTAATGCGTTAAATTTTTTGTAACGTTGGTTGCAAAAATTGTCGATCATTACGAATTGCTGCAAAATGGATGGGACTTCCACCACTCTGGCCAGACATTCCGCCAACGATTTAGCTGTTCTCTTCTTTGAAAATCGCCTTGAATGGTAAAACATTCCCTGCCATCGAGGGCATTGAGAGCTCTGGAGTTTTTTTTTTCCGGTAAAAATCAGAAAAATAACGAATGCTCAATTGTAAATTTGCTTGAGATATGACAAGAGATAATCGTAGAAAACGAACATTGCATCTTGTCATAAAGTTTACATTTTGGTGCAAGATAGTTCTCTTTTTACCATAAGAAATTACTCTTTTGCCAAAGCCAACAAAATTCCAGCTATTGTGAAATACTGAAAATTTTTCGTTAATAACTTCATACAATATTTTAAATACAATTTTCTGTCAATAATTTTAAAATACATGGAAACAGTTGGTATTTCTAAAACTGGAAAATCAAAACCAGTTATTATTTTCATGCGTTGTGTAATGTAATGCGTTATGTTAACGTTAATGTAACACCACTTTGGGTTATTTTATGAAAGAAGAATTGCATTAAACTTGTCTAATTTCAATATGTTTTAAGAGCAAACACTTTTCACAAAAACTATAATGGAAACATATTATGACTGGAAAGATCGGAGATATTTTTGCATGATAGATTATAAAAATAATTCACCCTTAACCGGAAATTGGCTTTTAGTGCATTGCGAGACGTTAAATCTTCCCCACGTCGCTCTCCAAATGTTGCTCGGTCGGCATTTCCTGGTAACCAATCTCCAATCTAAAACAAAAAAAAAAAAAAATCATAATGCAATACAGAAAAAATTCCTAAAATAAAGAGAAATTGAAAAGTTTCTATGAAATTGTGCATGTTTGCACGGCATTCAAACAATTATTTAAAAACTGAAAATGAATTCGAAGAAAAAAATAAAATTATTATGAACTCAATTAAGAAATCCCTCGCTCCATATTCTTAATTATTATGTCTGTATTGAATTTCATCTCAAATATTGCTTCTCATATCATGATACACTTTAATACTATCATAACAGTGACTAATATTCAAAATAACGGAAGTTTTTCGAAGTTTATTAAAATTGTCAAGATAAAAGTCTGCATTGTTTTGGACAGAATAACAGAATAAAAAAATAGTAAACTGTAGAAAATTCTTCAAGAAAGAAATCCATTAGAAAAAAGAACAGTACACCTTTTCCACATGCTAAATAAGAAATAAATTTTATTGTACTATCAAAAACAAAAAATGTTATTGTGCTATCAAAAACAAAAATCTAAACAAAAATAGTGATGAACATTTCGTTTACTTTCAAAGAGCTGAAACGAACTCATGCTTGAAGATAAATTTCAGTTAAAACATCATAGCTAAAAGTAACAGGCTGAATCAACTTGATCAATCAGCTTTTGTCCTATTTGCTCTTCAAATTGCAAACGTAATGACTTCCATTTTGATGATGATTTGTTTTATTTTCCAGATTTATAGAAGAGCTATTGTTAGTTTCCTCTAAATGATAAGAAAATTAATATGAAAAAATTTAAAAATTTTCGACATGTTTTTGCAAATCCTTACTAAAGTTTGCTTTACCTAACAGCTATTTATTTACCTACAGAAATTTTCAGATCAAAGATTACCTTTGAATAAATATAATTAAGTAATAATAATTAAAATAGAGCGTCTATCACATTTCTTGCAATAATGCACTTCTCTTTGGCTCTTGAAATGACGCTTCTACTACATCTAGTCTTGCCTAGAAGGCAAGTACCATTGACTGAGGGACTCATTACGAAACATCACAAACAGCGAGGCCTATAAACTTGAAATTTTGCAGATAGTTGCTTCATGGGCAGTAGATGCTCAGTATGGATGAATTTTACAAAACTATAAACAGATTTTCAATTGATTAAAAATTTACCAAATTTTAACTCCTTAAACATAACTTTGGAGCATATTATCGCAAAAATGCTGTTTTCATAAAGTCTTAAAATTTAAAAAAATTAGCATCATCAATTTTCTTTCCATACAATTGTTTCCTTAATTTCAAAAAATGCTCCAGAATTCATTTGAAACATAATTTGTCACAATGGTTTTTTGTTGTAATGAAATTCAAATCAATTCCGCTGTTTCATGAAATCCTTGAATCACGCATTTTTGACACAATTAAGGTTATTATAAATAAAAATTGGCTTTTTTTGGACGTTAACTTCACAGCAGAATTTTCACTTTCGCTGATAGAATACCTATTTCCCGATTCAAGTGGCTGGAAAGCCGTGTAAAGGTTTGCGATGCCTATTAGCAAAACATCGGGAACAGAATTTAAGTGTGTCTGGTGTGAACCCTTGGCTAATAAATTGTAAGTCAGCTTTGACAGCTTGGTCGATCTCCAGCCTGAAGGGGAGAGGAAGTCCTTAAAAATCAGCTACACTAAAGAGAATTAAAGCAAAATCTTTTTTCTTAGGTACTTTTCTGTTAGCCGGGCGCAAGCGAAAAATCGCCAAATAATGTAGAATTCCGCCAAATTTCTTACAACCATTCTCTTGGCGACTTGGCTCGCATTTGGTTCACAATTGACGGACGACATTTGCGCCCGGAGACTGGGCTCGCGTTTGGTTCACAATTGGCGACATTTTAGCCGGGCGCAAGCGAAAAATCACCAAATAATGT
>BGPR01027477.1:0-20702 GCA_013235015.1 Araneus ventricosus
ATAGTGTAACGTTGTTGAACAATACCAAACGATTTTCCACAAAAAAAGTAATCTCCACCAAACGATATTTGAAATCACTTGAAAGAATTTTTAATTTTAATTTTTTATACTTAATAGCTTTCTACCAGTAATAGTCTTAAATTAAATCTATTAATCTATCAAAACATTTTAAGCTCTTGTTTTATTTTTAAACAAGGCATTTTTTCCATGTCTTATAACACTATATTATCCACACAAAAGGAGATACTATATTATTTCATTGAATAATGTTTTATTTATTCATACATTTAATAATATTTAAATTCATACTTTATGCAGAATTTTGTTTCTTTGCATTTTTATTAATTTTATATCTTATAAAACATTTCTACAACCATAAAGGGCTTTCATTTTAGTGGTTTAAATGTGATGCTTCTTGAAATGTATGAGGAGTAGAATCTGTAACATGCATCGATTTTTCTTTTCGTCTCTTATTCAAATTTACACTTATTTTAAAAAGAAAATATTTTTCTGAATATAAAGCAACATCGGAAGACATGGTTTGTTTTCTGTTTGATTTAAGATATTTTTTTCCTGTCAGCTAATCCTTTTGTAAAGTTGAGGTGCTACCTTGAGAAAGCGAAAACCAGGTTGTTCTAAACGTTTTGGTTATTGTTGCATATCTTAAAATCTGCTTGACGTAAATGGTTAAAACTTTGAACAGTTAGATTTCGAGTTGTGCTCCTTTGATTGGCATCAAATTTTTTTCGTTTCTATTCAAAAATTTTTAACTTATAAATTTAAAAATTATAAAATATACCTTAATTTTTTTAAAAAATGCATACATTTTATCTTGTTTATTAAGTATTTTAATACAAAAAAGAATTATTGTTAAATATTCATTGTGTTTTGAAATACATTGAAGAAACAGTCATGGTCATTTAACATTAAGAATTCCAAATTTCAATTATTCAAAACTCATCAACCGTTTACTCGAAATTACAAAATCTTATATATATTCGAGCTAATTTAATCTTGAGAATCTGAATATGTACTGAAAATAAGGTGTTGCTATTTGAAAAAGATGAGTTTTTGTACTATATATGAAGATGACCCCTTGCATGCAAAAATATTATATGCGCTTGTCTACGGCGGCAAACATTTACAGTTTTATTGGGCGATAATTAGTGTCGTAATAAAAAAAGCAGCGTTCAGATACCATTTTGATGGACTGTACAATTAGTTTTTGAGTAGGATAAAATACCGTCACAAACAAAATCGAACCTAAGAATAAACCAATATACCTTTTCACCGAAAACAAGAAAATCGATGAATAACACCATGAAGAATATTGTTATAAATATTGTTAATAAATATTGCTATAGATACGATGCCCTTGCTAACATAGGCCAGGATTCTGACATAGAAAACATTGGAGAGACTTACATAAGTAAAGAATTTCCTCCCACTTCCCTCACAATAATAATCAATCTAATCTACTTCTTCACCATTTACACAGTAAAAAATCACCTATCCAACTTAGTGTGTGTCCAAAAACCTATGGAACATACTAATGTCTCTAATAATGGTCCTGTTAATTATTCTACTAATGCCTCTGTAAACCATTGTAAATATGTGCCACCTATTGTGATTGATGACCCCACCAATATACTGACACCGTTGGAAAATTTCAGCAAGATCTCAAATACTACAATCACAGGCAAAATGTTACTAAACAACCGACTTAAAATCTTCCCTCCAACGGATGATGCACATCCTGCTATGCAACGACAAATCAAAGATGAAAAATCTGTTCACACACTTTTGAACTTTGTGATGAAAAAGTCATAAAAGTAGTCAATAGCGGCCTCCAGCCAGATTACGACACTAACAAAATTTTGAAAGATATAAGTGATTTCGGGCTTGCATGTCAGCTCTGGAACCAACTTCGTAATCCCAATAATTACATCAATATACCACTGTTTTTGGTCGTACTTCATAAATCCAAAAAACGGAAGTTTACAATATAACATCAATTCGATATCTCCGTATTAAAGTTCAACACCTGAAGAGAAAGAATTCTCCTGCGCAATGCTACATTTGCCAGGAACACTACCATCACAGTGGCGTCTGCTGGAGAAACCCAGGATGCTTCGAAAATTCAGGCTCTCATCAATCAAATACATCTCCAAAACCAAGAGAAGCTCCAGCGACATGCTGTCATTATGGAGGTAACCACACGGCCAACTTTTACGGGTTGTGCCCAAAACCCCTCTAATAGAAAAACCTCCCAACCTTCTCCTCAAAACGCCTGGCAAGACCCGGAGATAATAGCCAAAATAACATATCCCGCTACTCCTTCCGTGCCTCCCGTAAACACCGCAACGCCTTCCATTCCAAAACCTGTTCAAAGAGCAACCTCTCTTCATCATACTGACCTTCCTAATATCCAACTCCAAATCATAAACCAAGTTACCTAGATGATGAGTAGTTTCTTAAATCAGATAGCTTCTACCCTGCAATAATTAGTTTCTAGGAACAATGTTCAACAGTTATCGCACCAATAGCTTACTCCTTGTCAACTGGAGTGCTGGTGATATTAAAGGGAAGTTTCGCCAACTTAAGTATTTCATTTCCGATTGGCAACCTGACATTATTGTCATTCAGGAGATACATCTCAGACCAGCCGGCATTCTGAAATTTCCAAACTATACAACATACAGAAGCGTATGTCCAACCTATCGCGTAGGTTGCAAAACAAAAGTAATCAGAAATTCTAACAACCATAAATCTACACCTATCTCCACCACCTTCTTTGAAAATACTACCGTTTCTACTGATATGAACGACTCCAAAACATTAACTATCAGCAGCATCTACCGACCATCTCATGTCAAAATTAATACGAGTGAACTGAAAAGAATCTTCAACCTCACAAATAAATGCATCACAATAGGCAACTTTAACGCAAAGCAACAAGTTTGGAGCTCTAGCCACTCCAATTCCAACGGTCAAATTATACATAACTTTATCATCGACAAACATCTTGTACTGCTACCTCCCACCCACCCACTTTCCATAAAATTCACAAAACTGCAGCACTTTGGACTTGGACATCCTCAAAAAACACTTCCTCGGGTTAAGCAAACATTATTAACGATCTCTCTAGCTATTAAAACCCTGTCATTTTCATCTTGATATTAAATTTAAACTTGCAGCAATGGCAAACACTATCAAAATTACAAGTTGGCCAAATTTCAACGAAATCATCAAAGACGCTATCTCGGGTAACCCGAAAATCTTATCAATAAAAGACATTGAAAATGCTATTTCCAAATAGTTAACACTTGGATAGTTAACACTTACTCCATTAACACTTCTATCAACCTAGCTTCAAAATCAAAAGTCATCCAAGGCTGCCTTAAAAAGATTCCTCCTACCATTACAGACAAAAAAATAAATCAAAAATAGATTTCAAAAAGAATGGCATATAACGTACTATACCCCTTTTAAAAGATATATACCCTATACCCCTTTTATAACTTATAAAACGAAATCGAAAAGAATATTGAAGATTTCGACAATAATTCCTGGAGAAAACTCCTTATCAGCCTCAATCCAGAAAATACCACCCTTCACAGAAGTAAACAGAAATTTTTGCTAGAAATTTAAACCCACCCACCAATTCTCGACACAGATGACTTGAAATAAACCCCTCTAGGGAAAGCTAATCCATTTCTCAATGCCTTGGAAACATCATTTAAAGAAAACCCAGAACTTTATGATAACAAGCAAATAACTAAAGTCAATGGAACAATCAAAGACTTCTTCAGCGAACCAAGAATTTCTTTCAAACCAAGATCTACTCTCACCACAAGAGATAGATGAAATCATAAAGAAGATAAATATAAAGAAAGCTATGGGTTATGACGGGATCTCAAACAAAGTCTTACAAATACTCCCCTACAACTTAATTACATTCATAATAAAAATCATTAATAGATGCTTATAACTTCATCAGTTCACTCCAAGCTGAGAAATAGCCTAAGTGCTTATGTTTCCAAAAACAAATCAAAATCCCAAATTTCCTGGTAGCTACCGCCCAGTTAGTCTTTTCAGCAAACTGTGGAAGATTTATGAAAAGGTGCTTCTTATCAGATTAAATAAATATTGCAAAACAGCTGATCATTTTGGATTCAGAGCCGGCCATAACTGCGTTCATCAACTGATGCGTGCAACAAACACAATTATCGATGGGTTTAACAAAAAACTCTACATTCATGGAGTATTCCTCGATATACGGAAAGCATTTGATAGAATGTGGCATAATGTGCTAATTTTCAAGTTAATTGAATTAAACTTCCCTATTTATCTTATCGATATTATCATCAAATTCCTTAATAACCGAACCTTCAACGTTAGAGTCAATAAATTTCATTTGGCTTCTGGTCAAATAAAAGCTGGAACTCCACAAGGAAGCATCCTCAGACCTTTTTATATAATATTTTCACGTCTGCCTTCCACCAATGGGACACAATTATTGACCGTCTCTTTGCGGATGATATGGCCATTTTGACCAACAGAATTAAAAATTTATTTGTCATCCGGAAGCTGCAAACATGGACTTAATGAAATCCTCTGGCGAATATCCATCAATGCCGATAAAACACACGCTTTGATGTTTTAAAAAGGTTATACAAGAAAAAAAAACTTAAACCACTCTGTTTCTTTGGTGAAAACTTAATATAGGACAAAGAATAGAAATATCTGGGACTCCTCCTTGACAAAAAAACTAACATTCAGAAATCACATTAAATATATTACCGAGAAATTTTGGTGTAAAGTTCACCTTATTATTTCACTTTTTGCACGTAACTGTCCTTTTCCTATCAATAACAAAGTACTTCTCATCAAACAAGTAATTAGATCAATCCTAACATATGCTGCCCAAATTTGGGACACTGCAGCCAGTTCTAATAGAAAGAAAATCCAAATACTGCAAAACAGAATTCTTCGGATTATGACAAACGCACCTTGGTATATCAGAAACGACGTGATCCATCAAGACCTCCATGTAGAAAAGATCGATGACTTCATAAGGCAGCCGTCAAAAAGTTTCTTCAATCAAATACCAAACCACAAGAACCCAGACTACAAATCAGACTAGACTACCTTCTGCACATAACAATGGGAGATATACATATCCCTACTCCACCAAATGGTCTCTACTACTTAATTTAATCAATATAAGACGGTTGCATTTGGAATGTTATTCACTCATCCGAAAAGAGTAACTGAAATATATTAATCTTAAACGGTCAGGCTAGATTTGCTTTTACAAATACTGAAAAAGGAATCTGCCTGTCCTGGAAACATTAAACGCAGTTTTCATTAAATGAACTAAAATAGACTGGAACACAAAATACTCTAAAATATTTTGTCGAAAGTTTTCATTACTTCAATATTAACATTATTCCATATCCTGACACTCTCTTCTCTTTCAAGATGATGGATTACATAAAAGAACTAAAAATTTGTAAGTTCTCGGAATGGCAAGATAAGAAAATTGACTATACAAACATCTTTTAACGCAGTTAGACAATGGACTGTTACATAGAGTGAATCAGCGCCCTCTAGCAGGTTGAACGTGCATTATTTCGAAAAGTTAAGTTAAAAGGAAGAGAAGCGTCGACTGTAACATTAATAAGGAAGTAGTATTTTTATGATCTGAAAAGTTCACTGCACTGTTTTAGGAGATTAAAAAATAAACCCCAACAAATGTTGAACAATTCTTGGACAGATCTTTATAAACTGTAAATGAAATAATAAGGATTCCAATTTTATTTATGCATGGCATTATTGAATTATCGAATTTTTTTTTGAAATGACTGATATAATTAGATTCTTCCATTTTTGTATTACCTCCTGTGCTGCGTAAAAAATGTGATTCAAATAATGTAGCGGAAAACAAGACGATTTCGTGCACAAATATCTTGATAAAAGGTTTAGTGCAATTGGACAACAGACTGTTACTTACAGCGAATCAGCGCCCTCTAGCAAGTAAAAAGCGCAATATTTGGAACAATTAAGTTAAAAGGAAAAGAAGCGTAAACTCTAATATTAGCAAGGAGATATTTTAGGATTTGAGACGTTGTTTGTGTTGTTTTAAAAGTAAATGCAAATAGATGCATTTTTTTGTCAATATATTTCAATAAAAAACTCACTGTCAGCAATACTAGACAATTTTCTTGAAACCTGTCTGAAAGTATATAAGAAAAATAAATGGTTTATATATTTAATTATAATAAACAATTATATGCCATTGAATCCGGTCAAACCAGAATGGCGTTTTAGAAATCCTTTGGACCGCTCATTATTGAGTGTATTATTAATGTATCTAAATATTACCACAATTTTCAACGTTAGATAAGCGATTATTATCCTTTCATTGTCTTCACTAGCTGTTGCACAGTGGATTTATGGACCTTTTTCAAGCGATTTTACATGTTTCAGAGCGTGATGTTTAAATAACGATCAAAGGATGATGATGCTCGGTAACCTTGACTTCTGATTCGCCGACGAGGAAGTACTCATTCGCTGCTTCAATTCTGCAGTACCAGATGTCACCTTCTCCTCGACAGGCAGAGATCTGCTGCCATCTACTGTTAGTGCGCTGATTTGTAGTTTTTGCGTTCAGAACTATAACGGGAGCGTGGCTCCGCCTTCAGATTTAAATCGTTATGAGCTCTCACGTGTTTAACTCTTGAACTTGGAATTTTCGCGCTTTACATAGCGTAGTGACTGTGTGCTACACTTTTTATGGCGCTTTTTATCAATCTTGTGCGAACTTTTCCACAGGATTTAATTGTGTGTGTGCTATTGCATACAAGCACATTCCACAAGCTGTGTATAACCCAGCGGATTGATGATGTCAGAAGTGCAGAACCCTGATTCTTGTGATGGGGTAAGTGCCAACATTTCTTTGCATGCCTCTTCTCAGTCAAAGTGCAATTCTGAAAATGTAGTTAAAACTTTTGATTATAACCTAATGAATCCCTCCACCTATGAAGAAAGCGATATAAACATCCAAATTCTTGAGTCTATCTACCAACATCTTGACAAAGAACAAAACCTGAAAGAAGCTAACACTGTTGCATTTAATCTTTTCAAACTTTCTAATAAAAAAAGCGATTTTCTAATGCAAATGCTTTCTGCAAATATTCTGCCCGCAAGATAATTTCCTTGCCATTCCGACCCCTCCAGTGATAGCTCCACTACTACTCGCTCTATTGTAGAGAAATCTGAAAAACGGACTAAACATCGGTCTCCTCGGTGAAAAGATGAAAATTGCAAAAAACCTAAACAAGCTGAATATTATCCTAAACTTTCAAACCAATATCATCCCCTCGCTCCAGAAGATTACGAGCCTGAAATGGAGCTCTATAATGAAGAAGAAAATTACAACAAAGACTTTCCGGTTTTGCCCCAAAACCAAGAATTTGTGCCTCCTACCGATCAGATTAGCTCCCAGCAACAAGATGTAAATCAACCGAAACTTCAAGCAGCAGAAAAGAGGGTTAACGTTCTTCCTATCATCATTTATAACCCTACAAATGCTGCTATTCTTATTAAATCATTTAACGATATCACAGACACTATAGTGGAGGGCAAAATGATTGACAAAGACAGGCTTAAAGATTTCCCATCTTCTGCCGATGCTCACAGAAAAATCGAAAAAGAAATCAATAAAAAAATTGAAATCGCATACCTTTGAGATGGAGAACGAAAAGCAGCTGAAAATTGTGATTCGCGAGCTTCTCTTCGATTAACCAATTGAGGAAGTCATTGACACATTAAAATGTTTTAAATTCCAACCAATCTAACTCCACCCTCTTTGACACCGCCAAACAAAAAGAAATCTAGACCTCTTCCTGGTTACCTTTCGAAAACCTACCGACAGTAAGGATATTTTCCAACTAATCAATATCGGCTACATGAGCGTCAATATCGAACCTTTAAAAAGAAAAACAGCCCATGCGCAATGCTATAAATGCCAGGAATTTTTTCATCACAGCAGATTCTGCCAAAGGTATCCAAAATGCCTTAAATGTGCAGGTAATCATCTTACAAAAAATTTGTGTCAAACCAGCAGAGACCCAAGAAAAATGTTGCCATTGTAATGGTCCAGACACTGCGAACTTCTCTGTCTGCCCCAAATTCCTTTGAATAAGAAACAGGAAAAAGAAGCCAAGCTGAACAGAAACACATTCAACCCAGCCCCCCAAAACGCCTGGCCTAACTCTGCTGCAATTTATAAAATCAGAACAGCAAACCAGACTCCTTTATCTGTTCCTCCTCAAATCCAAGCTCAAACCCCACAAATCCCAATCCAAGTGCCAACCATCCAGGAAATAACCTCATCCTTACTCAAATTTCACAGATGATGACTACTTTTCTCTCACAATTAGCCTCAGTGCTCAAAAATCCTCATGTGATCCAGCCTGTTTAATGCCAAGAACCAAAATAACCTCTAAATCAATAGCTGGAACACTGGTGGTCTTAAAGGAAAATTTCGTGATTTCAGATATTTCATCGAGGAAAGGCAGCCTGACATCTTTGCCCTTCAGAAAACACACCTCAACCCTGGTTACAGGTTTAGGGTCCCTAATTACTCTGCATACAGGACCGCTAGAACAACGCATAGAGGAGGAGTCAAAAACTCCTTTAATCACCAGCCTACTCCGATAGCTTCATCTTCCTTCGAAAACACCACAATTGCCATGGATCTTCCGAATAACGCCTGCATCAATGTAGCCAGTATTTATAGACCACCCCATGGACGTATTAACATGTAGGAAATTGAAAGGATCTTCAACCAAAGGCATTACAGTAGGCGGCTATAATGTCAAGCACCCAGCCTGGAGTAAATGACGCAATAACACCAATGGCGCTATAATTCACGACCATATAGCAAGCAACAATCTTGTTCTTCTAGCTCCACTTGAATCAACTAACTTTCCCTAAAATCATCCATCTAACAGCACGTTGGACTTTGGCATAATGAAAACATCTCTGCGGTAAAAGCAACTTCTCACAATGACTTATCCAGTGACCACAATCCTGTATTCTTCGAAATAAATCTTAGTACCAGCCTTGCAGAACCTTCCAAAAAATCAGTATTACCAACTGGAAAGCCTACTGTGAAATCCTTTACAATAGCAACCCAGGCAATCCAAAAATGGACACTACAGAAGAGATCGACGAATGTATTAGTAAATTCAACTATTGTATTGACACAGCGATCAACCTCTCTACAAAATTACAGCTAATAACGGGCCCCTTTAGACAGCTTCCTCAATTTATCCTTGACAAAATCAAAATAAAAATAGACTTCGTAAGCTTTATCATGAAACTTTCTACCCTCCTTTCAAAAGAGAGGCTTACAAACTTCAAAAGCAAATTCACAAAGACATTGAAGATTTCGACAATAAAAGTGTAGAGAAACCATGCAAGGAATAAACCCCGAAGATAACACTCTCTATGACATGAACAGAATATTGTCAAAAAAGTTCTTCCCCACGCCTCCTATTCTTGACACTGATGGAATGAAATATACGCCTCTTGGGATAGAAAATGCCTTCCGCTACAGCCTGGAGAATTCTTTCCAAGGAAACCAAGAACAAAACTGTAACTCACATATCAATAAGGTCAATCTTACAATTAATAAGTATCTCAGAAGCTTAAACACTTGCTCAACACCCAGCATTATCTCGCCACAGGAAGCTATCAACTTAATTAAAAAGATAAACCCTCTTAAAGCCACCGGACCAGATGGCGTTCCTAATACAGCACTTAGGATGCTTACCCTAAATGCAGTTACACATCTCACAAAAATCTTCAACATATGTCTTGCTCTCCGTCACTTCCCAGCATCCTTGAAATTAGCACACGTGCTAATGTTTCCGAAACCCCATCAAGACCACAAGTTATCAAGCTCCTACCAACCCATAAGCCTCTTAAGCAACATAGGAAAATTGTATGAAAAACTTCTCCTTAAACGAATAAATGAGCACTGCAATAATCAAAATATCATTCCCAATGAACAATTCGGCATTAGAGAAAGACACAGTTGAACTCATCAACTTCTTCGTGCTACTAACAAAATTGTTGACGGATTTAATGTCAAGCATTACACTAGTGGTGTTTTCTTGGATGTAAGGAAGGCTTTCGATCGTATGTATCAAGGTTTGATTGTCAAACTGATCACCTACAAATTTCCTGACTAAGTTATCTTAATTCTGCATAATTTCCTAACTGACAGAAAATTCCAAGCCCGTGTCAATCACACTCTCTCCTCAGTGGGCAACATACAAGCAGGGACAACACAAGGAAGCTCCATCAGCCCGACTGTTTATAACATCTTCAACTCAGACTTTCCCCAGAATTATAAGATACTCAACTGCCTTTTCGCAGATGACTACGTCATCCTCACGCAGGGAAGCAACATCAAATTCGTAATCCAGACACTTCAAGATCAACTACGCAGAATTTAAAATTGGTGCACCAACTGGAGAGTAGCAATAAACACTGAAAAAACAAAAGCCATAATGTTCCGCAAATGTCACTCTAATTAAGTTCTCAAGCCCCTCACTTTCTTAGACAAAGAAATTCTCATCGAAAAATCAAGTTAAATATCTTGGATTAATTTTCGACAGCAAACTAACTTTTAGACAACACGCCAAATATAATAATGATGAATTCTGGAACAAATTTCATCGAATCATTCCACTCATAGGGCACCACTCTTCTCTCTCAATTAACAAAAAAGTACTTCTTTTTAAACAAGTTCTGAGGCTTATTCTGTCCTACTCTGCCCAGATTTGGGGTTTAACGGCTAAAAATTACCGCAAAATATCCAAACCCTGAAAAATAAAATACTCAAAATTATGACCAATGCTCTCTGGTTCGTGAGGAAAAATCATCCATAACGATCTACATATTGAAAGCATAGAAGACCACATTAAGAAGCTATCATGAAAATTCTTTCGCCTATTTGCAGAACACAAAAATCCGCTTATCAATAACCAAATCGAATACGCTCACAATAATGACAAATATCTCTATCCATATTCAACAACGAAATAGTCTCTCCCAATGAAGCCTCAGTAACTTCTAGAATCTCAACTGCGACTCTTCAAATTTAGAAACTGAATTTTTTCAAACTCATAAATTCTATTTCCCCTGGCTTCCATAGTCAAATCTGATTCGCTTTGTAGCATTGTCCCATGTTTGTTTCCCTTTTTAACTTATAAGCACTCAGATTGAGTAGAAGTGCATGTTGTGCTGGCTCTCCAGGAAAGCTGTAATATTAGTACTATCTGTAACCCGCGACTTCGAGAGCGAAGAATTTGATTTATTGATTTTTTTAAATTCACGATTGTAAATGTTTCGATACATATTGAAAGGAGAAATTAAATCATCTGACGGTTGATAATACATAATTAGACGACTAACAGGAGTGCACTGTATTTGTCTGCTCTTTTATTTAGGTAATTTTTTTTATCTATGCTAATACTTTTTTGAATACTACGTTTCTTGGTTCACGTTTTATGCACGGATTTAGAGGTTTTGTGGTCTGGACACACTTGAATACGTTATATATAGTTGCCCATGCGAAAAATATGGTTTCTCCAAATGTACGGCTGCCACTTTGAGTGTCTGGCCCTGAGCCTGGAAAATGCTATTTTTAAAGGGAATTGTTACCTTTTGTACTGGCATGGTAAATCCTTCGGTATTTTCGGAATGCGTGGAATTAAAACACTCTCTCCTCTCACTAAGTCAGTCATAACAGTAGCTAGCACGATGTTCTGACTTACGTATGTAATTTGTAACCCCTGTGCCATTGCGCAGTCTCGGTGCATCGATGTTACGTATCAATAGTACTGGCACACTCACTTTTAATCTCAGCTGACCCCTGACAATTATAAGGAGTTTAAAAACTCTACAGGATATGATGTTACTTGTTATTGCCCATTACCGTATCTACATATAGATATTCTTTAATACCTCCCTCCATTTGTGACATATTTTTTTCGTTTATCTGACTTAAACTTTCATTAGTCAGTGCCAAAATTACCCATTCAACAACCATTCTCTAATGCTCATATTAGCTTGTAGTGCAGGATAATTCTTTCTTATCAGTTTCTCTGTGCTATGAACAATTTTGAAAAATTCCCCTTTCAATTTAATATTTTTTTAAATCTGTTTTAAGCCGACCTTCACTAATTTTCAAAAGATTAGTCCTGACTCAGTGTCATTGAACAGTTGAATTTTAACTCATATTCGTAGTGAGTTTAAATTTTTTGAAATGCACCCATAACGGAGACTTCTTTAAACATACATTTATTTCATTCATCGGTGTCACCTAGTTATTACAGATTCAATCTGTCTAAAATTGCCTCACATCAATACCGCCATCCCTCCCATGAGTTCTTCGGTTGTTATTAATATCTTTCATGGTTTGATTTAAAGCTTCAACTGCTCTATTTTTGAGGAGATTATACATTCGTTCCAAACCGACAACTTACAATGCTATAACATTCTACAGCTCTCACTACTGCGTCAGCAATTTTTTGTCTTTCCGAATTTGAGCTAAGCTACTTTGAGTAGATTGAGAAGGAAATACTTCGAAGTACCGACAGAAGCATTCTGAAAAAATAACCACCTTCACCACTTTCAATCTGTGCAAAGCACTATCGAAAACGTTTTTTTCTCCTGAGTTC
The DNA here is from genome assembly GCA_013235015.1 of Araneus ventricosus. Classification (NCBI taxonomy): domain Eukaryota; kingdom Metazoa; phylum Arthropoda; class Arachnida; order Araneae; family Araneidae; genus Araneus; species Araneus ventricosus. Next base: position 12,762 of record BGPR01027477.1, read on the forward strand.
AATTGTGGAACGAACTCAGTCACTGTTGCAATTCTTCTGTATCGTAGGGCAGTTTCTGAATTGGGTCATTAATAATTTCCTCTATCCTACGCGGTCTATTCATTCCAAAGCACGATAGATCTGTACCAGTTACCGCAATATCGTTTAAGTTTTCTACCTAATTTAATTCTCCGCTACTATAAATTACATCATTGTTCTCAATGGTATCATCAGGCCCTTACAATCTGTGGAATATATTATCCACCATGCTATATGTCATTCGTTTCTACAATTCAAAAGAATACATAAAACAAAATATATCTTCATATATTTCCCTTTAGTTATAATTAACATTAGTTTTTAAATTTTAATCTAAAGCTCTTTTAACTATATCATATATATCAATAGATTCCTGTTCCCGCATCTATTTATTGAATAAAATCTGATAAGGAAAAGATGCAAATATAAATAACTAAAATTAAATAGACTGCAAACTCAAAAAATTAAAAATCAAACGTCGAGTTCAGTAATTTCAGTTATTTTTTCACAAATTAATTATTTATTTATTCTCCCAGCAAGATCACATAATCGTAGTTTCCTTTATGATCACCTGATGTTTGAATTTAAAAATAAGTTATTCCACATGCTTACGCTTTTCTTAAGGATCACGTGACAGCTGATTGAAAAATAAAGTAGCTATCTTCATCGCGGATCGCTGAGTCAATGGGCCTTTCTTTGTTAATTAGTTAATTGTTGTCTGCAGTCAAAGATACTAAATTTATAATAAAATCACATATCCTATTTCCATTCCTGGGTTTCAAGCTACAATTCTGCCAATTTTCATCCAAATCGGTTTGGTACTTTAGCCGTGAAAGCATAACAAACAGACAGAAACTCTTTCGCATTTATTATATTCTTAGGATTAAATGATAGGGAAAAAACACTGAACTGGAATATTCAAGTTGCAACGGTGTTTTCGTTCTCACTGGAGTACACCAGGTTATTTCTAGGTTTCCTTATATGAAGTAGTTTTCTTTTGTAAGAAACTGTTCGCTTGGGGTTCTGTCTCTTTAAGGTGGTCGTCTAAAGCTTAGAATTCACCAAAATCATAACAGTACCGCTATTACGTACTGTTGAAGTCTAGAATTTTCTCAGAATGGTCCGACATATCACTATAATTAATGCGTGAAATTCAAAAATCGTCAAAATGCACTTAATAATTTTTAAAAATCAAAAAACCCCAAAAAATCTCATTTTGTTTATTTTTGAAGAAAATAAATATTCATGAAGAGTTCCATTTCTAATTTCTAAACAATAAAACGTTCTTTTCGAGGAACAAAGGGATAAATTTATTAAAAAGCGAGATTTTGTCTTGTGTACTTAGAATCCAGTAACCCTATGCGGACACTAGAAGCGGACTAGAATCTATTCTGCTTATAACGTAAAGAGTACATAACTTCCCCTTCTCACCAAATACACTCGCCTGTTTGGGGTCCAAACGAAAGCCAGCCAAGCAGCAGTTCTACGAATTGAACTTTTATTGTGAAGTTTCCTCTAGGAAATCCTTAGCAGTTTCTTGACTTGGTAGGGCGCTTATAATGTACATTAGTCTATCTCACTTTCTATACACTTGTAATTATCACCAATGATAAATTTATTGGTTTAATTTTAAATAAGATGTGTTGATTTGATTAAATATAATTTATACAAGATTATACTTGAGAGTTATTCTATCATTTGTGGCTATTAAGATCAATTATTTTCTTGACATAAACTAATAATAACATTCCTTCTTCAAAGTTGTGATAAAATAATTTAGAACACAAACGTGGTAGTGCAAAGTGGTAAATTTTCTTGGGTACTGTATTCAATATTAAAAGGAAATAAATGTTTCACGACAAAATGGTAGATTTGCGTTAGCACTGCACTTGTTCTAAAAATTAGATAAAATGTATAGCTTGGGGCGCTGTTAGAGAATAAGCTACCGAGAATATTGTGCTTTCAAATAAACACAGACAGAAATAGAAATATGCTTCTCTGTACAAATAAACGTCTGATAAAATTAAAAGAACCATTACAGTTGAATTATGATATTATATTATAATTAACAATTATAATTTTTTTTAAATTTTACATATTTTTAATGAAGTTTTTACAAAAAAAATTACTAAATTGTTTGTGGTTTTCCTTTTGAATATAATGTTTTGTCATTTCATACACATTGGTAATAATTAATATATATATACAGTAAACAATTCTTTTCTTTATATATACAAACAGTTCCTTTATCTTATATATTTAAGTTTATTTTTATAAAGAAAAAGGGGAAATCTATAATATTTTTGTGGAAAGCATCAAAACCGAGCTTATTTAAATTCTACATAAGATTCAGATAAAAGTTTCTGAAGTTATTACCAGAAATAATAGAAAGTACAAGATGAAGGAACGTCAATAACCCCACCCCATTTATTGCAGCATCTAAAATCATACCTCGAAGAGAGTAAATTCGCAGTTAAAATTAGTAACAGCATTTCCAAAGCCAAAATAACGAGAGCAGGTCTTCCACAAGAAGGGAAAATCTCCGCGGTCCTCAACTCTCTTTAACGACATTCAAAACGCATACAACATTATTAGGTATGAACACAGACGATACTGCCATTATTGCTAAAATAAAAACCATAAATATACGGCAACCGAATTAAACCAGCATCTAGCGAAACTGGACGACTGGCTCTTCAAATGGAAAATTGCGCTTAACGTTAATAAAACAGAAGCAGTGTATTTCGCCAAGGGTAGAAGAAAACACAAACTAATAGTTAAAATTAAAAAGCAAACAATCTCCTGGTCCCAGCAAGCCAAATATCTTGGCGTAATACTAGACGAAAAATTAACCTGGAAAAATCATATTACAACAATAAAAACTAAATTTCATGTAGCCTAAAGAAAACTTTTCCCTCTAATAAGCACGAGATTCGTAAATGAAAAGGAAATACAAATTGCTTGTCTACACTGCGATCTTACGTCCGATAATTACTTACGGAAGCCCCATCTGGGGGGGGCAGCAGCCAAATCAAATATCAGAATGTTTGAAAGTCTAGAAAATAATATAATCCGTCTCATATGAAATGCTGGATGGTATGTGAGAAATGAAGATCTAAGAAATGCAATTAAGCTAATCTCTTTAAAGTAATTTATCAAAAAAGTCTCAAGAAAATTCTATCATGTTCTTGATAAAATTGTTAATGAAGCCATTCAGTAACTTGAAAATTTTTCCCCCGATCCGAAAAGTAAAAGACCCCGGAAGATTCTATTATAATTTTAATTAGGAGTATCTATCCTTGCTACCTGTTTCAGACCCTTGACTGCCGCCCCATTCTTCCCAGAAACTTTAAAATCCTGAAGAGCAGTTCTAAACGGCATGTCACTTCCTTATCAGAGCAGTTAACGCTAAAATATCACATCTAAAGATCTGAGTTCTCTGCACAGCAGCAGCTACCCTTCACAGGCACCAGTTTTTGCAGTGATCCAGCAATGATCCCACAAGATCCAGATGGACTTCCACCCACACACCCTGTGCCTCCAACAACAGCAGCAGATCATCTAATTCCCAGAAATGAAACTATCTAGGATGTCCAACGTACCATTACCGGGGATTAGGTCCCCTTAGGTGGCCAAGGGTACAAAAATTACTTGCTTCATTCATTTAATGCTGGAGTTTCACACTTAGGCTGTGTCTGTCTTATACTGTTGTTTTATATTAGATTAAAGTCGAATTTTTAAGCTGTACGAGGGCAGTTTTGGGACTGACCACGTATTTTAAATGCTGAACAGATGATGAGGACACCTGAGCTGCAATGCCATTCTCCAAACGTTCATTCCTTACCAACGCTCAGTGATCCAGTTTCGGTTTGTAGCACGACATATATTGAAATTTCGAAGTCGGTAAATGGGTTTATTTTCTTTGGAGGTCGGTATAGAACCATTTGGTAACCGTAGATTGTCTTAGGAGGGTTCACGGAAGTTCAAGTTTGCGGAAATGTCTTTCGAACACTTTAGTATTTTTTCAGTGAGCCTTCGGATTTCGTTTTGTAAAGTTTTACGTTGTTCTTTATCTGTTAGATTCTAGATTTTTCATGATGTCTAATTCCAGGCCAGGTAAATGACACCATTTTTTACGTATTATTTTATCATTTTCTATATTTTTTTGCTATACTTTAAACATTACTTTTTTTCATTAAATTTCAACTTTAAAGCGAATTTCAAAAATTTGCACCGTGAGACTATATTAAATAATCTCAGTACTCTTTCATCTAAAATTCCTAAAATTTAGCACCGATGAGCTCCGAAATTTTCATTAATTTTATTTTTTTAATATCGTCCTATATCAGCGAAAAACTTTCAGTTTTTTCTTCAATGACGCAAAAATCTATATCAGAGTCGAAAAAAACCCTGTTGGAAGATTTAACAAACTTCTATTGTCCCAGATGTTAATAAATAAAAATTTAGTCGACAATAAATTTAAAAATTTATTAAAAAATAAGCGAACTTAAGTGAAAGGGTACACAATCTAAAATACAATGGAGTTTTTAATGAAGCAAACTCTAAATGGCATCAATAGTATTTAAGGTCAATTTATATACTTATTTCTGATTTAGTACTAACATAAATACAGTAGAGTCTCCCTACAGCGAATTTCTCCCTATAACGAAAGTTTTAATCGGAATATTAAAAAACATTCAAAATATTCTCCATGTAACGAAGTGGTTGTCTCCCTATAACGAATTTTTTCAGACCTTTATCTTTTCGATTTTTGTCATTTTTGAAGAAAATTGCTAATTTCTGTGCAAACAAATCGTTCACAAGTGCCTGTTTCTAGAACCACTCGCATTGTTCATTCCAGCGATAACACATAACAATAGAATGCTATGTGAACGGTAATGAAGTTGTGGCGACCTGACTTTCGACAGAGGGAGCAACACTTCTACGGGTGAAGATTCCAAGAATCGGGGTGGAGTGGGGGGTGGAAACAGCAAATGGATGTGACAATACGCATTTTATGTTTATCCATACTAGTACATATTATTCTCTAAATTGGTGAGTTATTACAGTGTAGAGGGCCCCAAAATCCTTCAACATGAACCTCAAACCCGATGTGGTTGTTTTTACTTGGAACGCGAATGGTCTTATCAATAAGGCAGCTGATCTCAGAGAGTTTCTCGCCCGAATTAGCTCAGATATTGTTTTACTGCAGGAAACCCACCTCAGTGGGGTTGATAAATGTTCCTTTGCTAATTATGACTTTTATTCTACCCCCAGTCGCACACACTTCAGGAGAAGAGGGACTGGCATTTTAATTAAAAAATCTATCACACACTATCACCTTCCCAACCCTACCCTACGTTATGTCGAAACGACCATGGTAGTTGCAACTATTCCCCCTCTGCCACCCATTAATTTCATCTCAATTTATAACCCCCCTAGAAACAACCCAAATTTCACCCTCGATCTCGAAAGCCTAATTGCTTTCAATAAAATTACCTTTATAGCAGGGGACTTCAATGCCAAAAGTAGATCCTGGAATTGTAGGAGAGGCTGTAGGCTTGGCAAACAGCTAGTAAACTTCGCCCGGCTCACGGGACAAAAAGTCATTACCCAGACACTCCCACTCGATTTGATAGGAGAGGTGCCACCATTATAGATCTGGCAGTTACGAGAAATCTAAATGTTGATTGCAAGGCCTCTTCCGAAGATGAGCTCTCCAGTGACCACTTGCCCATCAAATTCTGGTTGAATACCACCACGGACCCCAATCTCAACAAAATTTTTAAGCCTCACTGGAAAAACTTCCAACAAAAAATAGTCAGCTACCCCACCAACAAGTTTAACCCTCAAAATGTTAAAGAAATTGAAGATAAAATTAAAAGGTTTACCTCTGAAATCCAGACCGCCTATAAGGTAACTGGCAAGTGGGTCGAGAAGCAGACAGAGAATTACTCCCATGAAATTAGAACCCAAACTCATATAAGAAATAGATTAAAAAAGATTGCCCAAAGGTCCTGTGACCCTAGAGACAAAAACCTTTATAATAGAGCTCAAAATTACCTTAGAAAACTTCACTACGAGGCCAATCAAAACAGGCATACGGAAACCATCGAAGGGCTTAACCCCAACGACGGCTCCATCTGGAAATACGTCAAAAAGTACACAAAGTCTTACTTTAAAATGCCACCCCTCACCACCCCTACTACTATAGTATGCATTAACAAAGCGAAAGCCGAGGCCATAGCAGAGGTCCTTGAATACCAGTTCAAAACTAATGAACTTCCCCCCACACACCGAAGCAACAGTTAGCAAGAGAGTCAGGCGTTTTCTTAAGAAAGATTCAAAGGACAAATCTAATTTTTGCCTTCCCTCGGAAGTCACCGAGTACATTAACAAACTCAAAGCCAGCAAAAGTCCTGGGTCGGACAACATCTCGAATACCTTAATTAAAAGATTCCCGATAAAATCAATAATTAGGCTAACAGAAATAATTAACGCGATGCTCAAATTTAATTACTTCCCAAATGTCTGGAAATCTCCAATCGTGGTACCAATACTTAAACCAGGGAAGCTCCCATATGACCCAGGCAACTACAGGCCAATTAGCCTCCTCTCTGCGCTCAGTAAAATTGCCGAATCTGTCCTGCTCAAAAAAATTATTGAAGTTACGGAGGGCAAACTCATTCCGTTCCAATTTGGCTGTCGGAAGCAGCTTTCCACTCTTCAGCAACTTTTACGCCTAACTGAAACTGTGAAAGAAGGTATGGACGAAGGCTGGGACACCGGAGCAGTGTTCCTTGACATCGCAAAAGCGTTTGACAGGGTCTGGACAGACGGCCTGTTATACAAACTCATAATGATGCGGATCCCTGGAGGTTTAGTTAGGCTCATGGCTACCTACCTACGAGGAAGGCGCTTTGCCGTACGAGTAGGGAGTGATCTCTCCTCGGAAAGCGCAACTGACGCCGGAGTAGCTCAGGAATCCAAGATTGGACCTATACTGTTCAATATCTACGTCAACGACATTCCCAGCCCCAGGAACTGCCAGACCCTATTATGTCTATTCGCTGACGACACTGCCGTCATGAGCACCGGTGAGTCCAACAAGGTTATGGAAGACCTGAATAGCTATCTTGAACAGTTAGGTAAGTGGCTGATCATGTGGAAAATCAAAGTCAATGCAGACAAGTGTCTGGCAGTTTACTTCACAAGGCGCAGAAAGGTACCCGACCCATCCAAGCTCTATAGAAGAGCTATCAATTGGAGCAAAGATACCAAGTATCTTGGAATTACGCTTGACTCTCGCCTAATATATGACAAGCATATCACGAACGTCTACAAACAGACTAGATCTACCAAAGCCCGACTCTACCCCCTCCTCGGAAGGAACTCGAAACTTTCTCTGCAGAACAAACTACTTTTGTATAAGACCATTCTCCGCCCTAAAATGACCTATGCTTCTCCGGTCTGGGGGGCAGCAGCTCACTCGCACATCCAAAAACTGGAAGCAACGCAGAACATAATTGCCCGTCAAATTATTAATGCCCACTGTTTTATCCGAAACAGGTATATCCTCAAAGACCTCAGACTCTCTCCCGTAATTTCTCATATTAAAAATCTTGCTAAAAAGTTCTTTCATAGTGTTGACAACCACACCAACCAAGCCATAAAAGAAATACCCACCTACGACCCCTCTAACCCTGGGAAGAAAAAACGACCCAGGACGCTTCTACTTTCAGGTAACTAAAAAGCAAGACAGATCTACAGCAGCCACCCTGGAGCTTTTATGCTAATGACTGACTTGTCCTTATCAGGACAATCATGGAAAGTCGCTGATTTAGCATTGGAGGCAATTGGCACGACTCCTCGACTAGATGTGGTATGCAGAGTGAACGGAAACAGAGATCATCAACAGTTTAC
>BGPR01027478.1:0-20702 GCA_013235015.1 Araneus ventricosus
ATAATAATAAGATTTCGGTTTCTATTCAGATAAATTCTGAACATAAATATGGAGAAATAATATCATATATTTTTTTAAATTTTAACATGTTTAAGTATAAACCTTAAATTACACTAGTTTTTAGACTTCAATTTTGTATCCAAATCATTTGTGCAGTGTAAATCATCTAGTTATTATTTCTATTATTCCAATAAAATTAGTTTTATAATTTTGCCACTCCCTGCAGAATTTAAAAGTACATACAAAATTTTATTATCATAAATTTGAGTAACAAATATGGTTGTTCCTTGTTCTCTTCCAAACTTGTGTTAAGTCATCTCTGAATCATCCTTTCAGATCTTATTTATAGTAGAAAGCTCCTTGAACTTTGGGTCAGGACCAAAAATTTTGTAGTAGAAAGCAAAGTAGAAAGTTTTGTAGATTGTACAGGACCCAAAATGTGGTCATTTTGAAAGAATTGGAGGTCACCAACTTTCATTATGTGTGCTTACATCAAATTCTTCAAAAAGTATAAATAAGCAAGGAAGACTAAGAGGTTTTATTTGGTTTTAAGAATTTCACCCAAATTTACTTAATAACTTTATTGAAATTGATCTTTTTTTTACTTATTATTTGCTTTTGGATATTTCATTCTTCTGCACATATGCACACTTCGAACCTTTAAAAATATTTTTCAAGGAAATATGGGTTTAAAATTGTATTCCTCCTACTGAAAAAAAGATATACATATTTATTTGACCTTAGTATGATGCGCAGTTTTTTTCCCCTCCTCAATTTTAAAATGAGAGAATTTGAAACAATTATGAAATTGGAGATTTCAAACTTATATTTCTTTCATTATAAGAATGTACTAAATGCAGAATTGTTCTCTTTTTTCAGGCTGTATTTGCTCCTGATACATTTTTGGTCTCAAAATGCTACATGCCAAAAGAAAGCACTGTCATTCACTTGTATATGATAGGTGGCTTCCTCATTTTAATGTGGATATATTTCTCTAGATATAGATATTTTAAAGGAACGTTTTATAAAGAAAAATAAATAGAATGTTTTAAATCAGTTGTAAGTAATGATGAATTTAAGTATTTTACTCAAGTATGCAATTTGTGTCTTCATGCAATTTTTGTCTGTGATGAATTGGTTAAGGTGAATATGTCTTTCAATTTATGCAAGTACAATTGTTTTTATATATGTTTATCAGAATAAAATCTATATTTGTTCGATATTTGTGTTTCTTTTAACCTTATTTTTGTATTTTGGTTTACTTTTATGGCAGTGTTGATATCTTATGATTTTAACTGTATTATAAATAATGCTAATACAACATATTTTTTTTTAAAAATTACTTAAATACGGGGAACATTATAAAATATTTGTCATTAGTCTCCTCCAATATGAAACTTGAGACCTTACCACTTGGCAATTGCAGCCCTTTGTAGAAACATTGGTATTTGAAAGGTTACTACAGTAGAATCTCTCTTAACTGGCAACAACATGGCCTTCCTGATGCCAGATAAGAGATTTTTTTCCAGATAAATAAAATCATGTTTCTTGAACTTGACTGTTCCTGTTTGTTGATGTCATCTATAACTATTGCATCAGGTAGAGTCTGCTGGTCATATTTTTGGATCTGTTAGTTGCAATTGAATAAATAATATTACAAATAGTACAGATTATTTAAAATTAAAATACATATACATAAATTTACACTTCAGAAAAACAGAATTAATTAAAGAATTTAAAACCAGTTAACTCTTCAACCTGTCCTTTTCCTATAGTATTTTTTGGATTGTTGAAATTAAATTCTCAGCGAAAGATATGCACAATATAGCAAAGACAGGTTATTGATGTGTACTAGTTCCAATACCTCTTTATATACAATATTTGATCACATTTCATCTGAATTAATTAAACTGGCTGAAGTGAGGTTTCATGATTATACAGCTTAACTTTGTAAAATAAAAAGTGTGCATAAAGTGATGTCATAATGTCTATGATGTTTTAATTTTTCTTTTCGCTTAAATTTTAAACAAACGGTGTAATTTAATGTAAACTGAGTTTCCTATTTAAGAAGTTGGTAAAAAAAATCCTGCTCGCTGAATACCTTATTTATCACTGCAGATTTTGTTATTAGTTGAAAAAAGGATGTTGTCAACAGAAATATGAGATTACTTTACATATTATCTGATGGAAATTGTATATTTCTTAGTGTAATGACATATAACTAACATAATGTCTACCCTGCTAACAAGATTGTTACCAGAGTTTTAAAAATGCACTGTGTATACAATGATAATGCTTCATAACATCATGTTCTTATCTAGAGAAACTTGACCAGGAAAAATTTATGAGTCTGCAATCTTTTTCCTGCTTACCACCCCCCCAAGTAACTTTCTCAGTCCTTGTGTCGACTTCATCTCCTTTTCCAGTAAATGTTTGATTATTTCATTGTTATCAGGAGAGAGTGTGACAGGAACAGAATTGCTTACATCCGCCCAAACTGGTCCCTCGTCTTCACTAATCATAATTTATATTTGTAATAAATTAGATTTTTCTGTGCTTTTAAAGTTAGTTCTTTTTATTTTATCCACTTAATTCAAAAATAAAAACACTTTAACTTCTGAGTCACATGGGCCTTTGCTTTTACACACACCTCTCAAAAGCTAACCACTGTAACTTTAATTATCTGGCATTGATCAGCCGTGTCCCATTAACATCAGAAGCCTCTTTCTGGATTATTTATGGATTCAGGTTGTTTTGCTTTTACTTTGTCACTATGTAAACATATAGACCGAGGATAAATTGCTCTACAGGGCTTTGTTTATATATTCTTGAGTGTGTGTTTTAATTTCACTTTTTCCAGTCTTGGTTCTTGGTCCTGCTATGGAACAATTTGCATTTTTCATATATTATATTTTTTCCCTGTTTGTAAAAATCTACATAAATTCTGTAAACAAGTTTCGCCCATGTTGGTATTGATTGTAAGGTTTTGAAATTTAAAATAAATACTGGCGAATTGGTTCTCTCTCCGGCGGCCTTGCACCCTTTCGTGTAGGCAGGACACCGTGAGATATGTGATGCCTCTTTCTGGGGAATCCTCTTTCTGAATTACTAAAAGATTTTGACGTGTTTCCAAAGCTCTCTCTGCCTTAACGCTTCATCTGTGATATGCATACTGTGTCTTCTTTAGTCATGGATTGGAAATGTCATAACTGTTTAAAAACTTGAAAGGAAGCTTTCATCTTTTCAAGTGACATGTCTGATTAACTGAGTTACTGTTTTCTTAAGTCTGCAGTTTCTTCCCAACGTCCAAGATAGCTCCTGATGTTACAGGGGTGTTTCAAAAAAACGTGACCAAAATGAAAGGGTAGGTCAGGCATACAGAAACAAATAATTTTGACAATAGTACATCAGGCCAGAAATGCAGTGGGGATTCAATACAGGGGTCTCTTTGTCAATGAATTAAGTGAATATAAAGGATGCGCCAGATTAAATGTAGAACACAGATTGAATGGAATATAAATTTGCAAAAGCACAACAATCCATCTGAATGAATAACAGCATTACAAGTTGTGTGTGGCATGACAGATATGACAATTCCAAGTAAGATGCAGTATCAACAACAAACCTTTGTAATACTTAAGGAGTGCTAGAGGAGGATTAGTTGGTGTTGAAAAGACTTGCTGTCTGGGCTTCGCATGTTTCTATTCATGAAACTGTGTTGTGCTATTGTAAATTTGTATTCAATCTGTGTTCTACATTTCGTCTGGTGTATTTTTTTCTTTTACTTAATTCACTGATAAAAAGCCCCCTATTGGATATTCCCTTTGCATTTCCCACCCCATGTTCTATTGCAAAAATGACTTGTTTCTGTATGCCTGACCTTTCCTTTCATTTTGGACATTTTTTTAAAATATCCTGTATATATATATATAAATATCTCACAGGCCCAAATTCCAGATTTAAATTTATACCTTCAAAAGTACCCTTATTTCGATATTGCCGGTACTGAGAGACTTTACTATACTAATAAATCAGCTTGCTAATTGATTTATTGCATAGTTAAGTAATGTTTTCAATTAAAAATATATAATTTTTGAAAAATAGTCTTATTGTATTTATTTTTGTTAAATTTGCATATAGCAAGTATTGAACTGAATAATTTCATTTCATATCTACTACTACAGGTTCCAAGTGTATTAAGAAAATATTTTTACTAATACTTTTTAACTTGAGACATTCACTGGAGTTTATTTACAATCTCAAATGGAATGGCATTAAAAAATTTATTAACCACAACAACTTCTGAAGTTCAATGCCAAAGGTGTTCTCTGGATCTGAAATTTGCTTCTTTTAAATTACTCTACTCTACTTTTCTTAATTATATACAAAAAGAATGTTTACTTTGAAAATTATTAAAATTGTGACCATGCTGTTATCAGTTATAAAGAAATGATAAGCAGATATAATTCCGTCAGATTAAGAAATGCTCTCTTTCATTTTCCGGTTTAAAAATAGGAAAGAAGCCAAAGATTAAAATTAAAACTGAGAGCTTTTTTCTTATCTTAAAGAGTGGGAATTGTCAGCTGCATCTTTACAACGTTTACTTAGTGTGGTTATGAATTTTATTGATGATATTGTGATGCAGGTTTGTCATTTTTACAGCCTCCTATTCTTCAAAGATGACTTTCAAAGAAGTTTCTATAAATATTGACAAAAGGAATCGCAGACATACAATGCAAGAACAACGTCTTAAGGGGAAAAAATGATAGCTTATTAGCAAACCATGAAGAACAGAATATACTCAAATTGAGGGTATTGAACTTATGTATCTACGAGAAAGTCTCGGAGAACTTCGTTTATTTTTCTAGAAACATCTAGGAACTAAAAAACAGGGTGGTTATAATTAAACTTCCCCTATAAATAGAATCCTACAGCTAAAACGGGTGAACGGATTATAACCACATTTGGTATATAGACTATACACAACATGCACTCGAGGAATTTCGGAAAAAAAAAAGTTCAAAAATGTCCACTAGATGGCGCTTTTTATAGAAAAAAATAAATTTAACAAAATAAACGACCAACACGGAATACATAAACAATTAGAACATTTATTGACTGGTTTTTGATCACCTTGTCATCGAACCACATTAAATAAAGGTAAGGCAATAAATAGCATTATGCCTGTGCTGATTTGAGGGGGGGGGGAATTCAGTTTGCAGAAACAGGTACAGATTATGACCAAATGTCACAAGAGGAGCAATTGCTAATCGTGTCCAGGACGATGCAATGAAAGGTGCTGAATGTGACCACCCTCATTCACCTTCAAAATTTTAAGGCGATGGACAGTGTGTTCAACGGCTGATCAGTTGTGATGCTTCGCGCATGAAGCGTAATGGAGTTCTTTAACTCATTCAACGTCGCAACATCTCCATGATAAATCAGATTTTTTAAGTGACCCCATAACCAGAAATCGCACGAAGTTAGATCCGGCGAACGAGATGGCCATGGATTACTAAAGGAGCGACTAATAACACTTTCATCCGTGAAGTATTGGAGCAAAAGTGCCTTCACGAACCTATGGATATGTGAAGGCGCACCATCCTGCATGAAAATGGTCGATGTAAGGCACTGCCTGTGCTGTAGTTGCGGCACAACAAACGTCCGCAGCATGTCATGGTAGTACCGACGGCCCGTAACAGAACATTGAGAGGACCATGTGCAGTTATTTCCACAAAGAAAAATGGCCCGAGGATGAATGTTGCCGTGAATCCACACCAGACAATCAACTTTGGAGAATGTAGGGAATTCCATTGTGCATCCGCGGATTTTCCTTCGCCCAAATGCGACATTTCTGTGTGTTGACTGTCCCATTCAGGTAGAAATGAGCCTCGTCGCTCCACAAAATCTTCCACGGCCATGACAGATCATCAGCCATTCTGTTGAGAAAACGAACTGCGAATGCAAGCCGTTGTGGCTCGTCCCTATCAAGCATCCATTGGCTGTGGTAGATCGTGTACGGGAAGAAACGCAAGCCCCAAGGAAGCAAAAAAAAAAATCATTCACGGACTGCTACCAGTGATGGCGAATGGGGGCAGTCGCCCCCTACTATTTTAGTTAAGATTAATTAACTTAATTAAGATTAAATTACCTTGCTAACACCATCAACACTATCTTAATCATTTATTAGTAAAAGGTGTCATATATATAAGCTTATTATCTTGGAAACAAGTAATGCTCTGCATCTCTTGTTAAGTTTCTTTGATCAATGCAAAATTTTGTTGACTATGATACTGTTACCAAATAATAGTTTTTATCTTTAGTGCAAAGTTTAGTTTCATTGACGTTCCTGTTTTAATTCACGTGAGAACTGTTTTGGGACGAACCTCATCATTTTAAGTCAGAAGACGAAAGCTACTCTTGAGCAGGCATCTTCTCTCCAAATTTCCCCACCACATCAATGAGAGGAAGTTTGACCCCGGCTGGTTTGACGTGCTCCATTCAACATAAACAGCAGGTCTTCAGTGGAATCGGATCTCGAAGCCGAGATTTGTAGAGCCTAACTCTTAAGTATAAATTAAAGAGTTAATCATTTTTTCTGAATGATACATTATATATTTGTCTTATTTCTTAGTATTTCACCCAGAAACGACTGGTTTGTTAGATTAACGTTCAATATAATGTTACAGTCAGGACTATTGAGGTCGGACCTCGTAATTTTGAAACGCGATCGAGAACGACACTCACTCTTCAAAATACCACACCGCACGAACTCCAGGAATTGGTCCATTTCGTTGCTATACTATTTAGCATATATTAAGCCCAAATACATGGTAGAAGTTTTTCTTGGACCCGCGACCCTCTGCCACCAGGCCAATGAACCTAATTCTCTTGAAAAGTTTCAAAGACTTGCTATAGTTAAATAACGTTTATTTTCAATAGGCCCCCGATTTAAAAAAATTTTTTACAAAGAAACTAAACACATTTTTTACAGAGAATCTAAAAGAATTTTGAAGAAGTAGGTCATACTAGTTTCTTTATTTTGTTTCAAAATCATGTGAGGTTTTTTGTTATTTTCCCCCCTCCCCCCGTCCTCTTCGAACTTCATTTCTTTATCTATAAAGAAAAAGTTTCTACAAGTGACATTATCTAAATCATTGTAGATATCTACAAATACAATTCTTTCTTAAGTTTATTTACTCTCGAGTTTTAAGTCTTCGAGATAAAGAGCATGTTTATCAACGCTTCATTTTATAATCATCTATGTTTTCATATAAAATTGACAAGTCATATAAAATTCCTTTTCTAGTACAGTACATTCGCAGCATTAAGCATTGAAGGGTAAAAATACGATAAAAATAAATGATAATTCTTAAATTTTCCCACAATCTTTGTTTTCTCAAAGGCTTTCGATTTATCGCGTGACATCTCCGCTCACATGACTTGAAGGCATCCAGGTAGATAAACCGGCTAAAAGTATTCGCATCAGAAGATGGTATTTCACTTTCTCCATAACTGTAAATAATGGACTTACCGGCTTAATGGACATTTTGGTGAGTGAAATTAATCTCTAAAATTCCTTCTAAAGCTGTTTGTTTCGGATCATTTATTGCAGATTCCCGTGTCTAATACTAGGAAAAAATGCTTTGTCATTTCTGTTCGAGATGTCTTTATCATTCATATATATTTTCTGATTTACACTTTGCTGTTACATCTCGCCTTATTGTTTCTTGCATATTGCCTTGTTCTTTTCCCTGTTACTCGCCAATCATGATGAACGTTTTGAAAATTTCTTTTTACATCCTTATATATATGATCATTCTTTTGTGTGGATACAATTTTTTTAAAAATAATGTCTGTAATCGTAATTCTTGAAAAATCAAAAGTTTTCGAAAGTCTATAAATGTTATAAAATTTTATTTAAATGCGCGACTGACTTGATTTGGTTTAAACAGTGGGAGTATTCTCTCGTTTTTCTCGTATACTTCCACACTATGGAGCGTTCTGTGTTTAGCTTCGTCGTATAAAAAAGAGAATCGAGGATGCATTTTGTACTCTTTCCTTTGACCGATTGGGTACGAAACTTGATACAGATCGACAATTTTGGTGTCAAGGCAACATACCGAATTTCATTAATCCAGCTTGTTGTGTTGGGGAGTTATCGCGTTCACATACATATGAATAGACAGGCGGTCAACCAATAGATGGATTTAATCTAAAATTCTATACAAATCTACAATTCTGGTGATAAAACAATATACCAATTTCATCCGTCTAGTTCGTTGCTTTTTACTTTCTGGTATACGAAGTATACAAGGAGAAAGTATTGTAATCGTCAAAAAATTCGAACTCGAGATGTTGACGAATTTCACGTTTTAGACCTCCCTGAGTCCGAAAAACACAATTTTGGGATCATGTCTGTCTGTCTGTGAACAAGATAACTCGAAAACTCGGGGATGAAATTTGGTATGTGGTCTTTAAACATAATTTGTAGGTTTCTATCAAATTTTGGACAAAATCCGAAAACGGGAAGTCTGTCTGTCTATATGTCCGCGGTCATTTGAACACTATAACTCAAAAACTTGAATAGCTAGATGGATAAAATTTGGTGCACAGTTTTATCGTTATGAATGGAGGTCCGTATAAAATTGTGGGCCAAATCCGTCAAAAAGAGGCGTTCAAATTGCATATTCAATTTCTTTTAATCCGATTCTCATGCGCATGCGTACTAGTAGCAATCTGTTATTGTTCTAAATTTTATTTACAACAATAAATAATGTTTTCAAACATGAATTGTAACATTTTTTTTTATTGTTGTAAATAAAATTCAATCCGATCTCATTATTTCAGCAAATCTTTTATTCACGCGCTTTTGCAATTGTTGCGGTTGTGGTAGTATAAATTGTTTTCTTGGGAATTCAATTCCAAAGCAGAATTTTCGCTTTAGTATTCATTGCATTGCCTATTTTATCTCACCTGCTTCAAAGTAACATTTTTTTGAAACGTGGCAACAGATATTTGATTTCAGGTTTGTTTGTTTGTTTCACTTTCTCGTATACGAAGTATACAAAGAGAAAGCATTGTAATCGTCAAAAAAATTCGAACTCGAGATTTTGACGAATCTCCACTTAGACAGTATACGAGAAAGTTTAGGGGAGATCACTCTCGCTGGTTTGTGTTGTGTTCACATGCGCTCGAATGAGATATAGATACACTTTCTGTACGATACCTCGAATTTGATACTGATTTACAATCTTTGCACAAAGACCACGTACCGAATGCCACTCGTTGTTCCGTTCACAGACAGACTGACATAATTAAAAAGAAGAAAAAAAAGTATTTCAAAGGACCCGAAAAAAAATATCCATCTGTTACGTTTACCTTAAAAATAATTTATCACAGCTCTTAACTTACTTATTGTAATTATAATATAAAATAAGAAATTGCTCTAGAATATGCCAAAGGTTGTCTAGAATTAAATAGACATGCGAGAAAACTGTCTGCGAAGTCATGAATGAAGAATTTAATTTTCTGCTTTATTAAAAATTCTGATTAACAATTTTTAGTATAAATACTAAAAATAATTTAATCTGTAACATATCGTCGTTCCGGAATAACAATGACGTAATTACAATGAGAATCGTTTGGCTGTAGCATCATCGTAATTAAAAACAGTTGTAAATTAAAAACAGTTCTTGATATTCTCAAAAAAACTTTTTTAACACTCGTGGCAGGCCGAATTAACATCTATACACGGCAAAACTCTATTCGATAAACTATAACAAATTTAAATAGCCTTAATTCCTGAATGTTCTACATTTAAGGAGAAACATTGATATTTATACAAAACTTTGATTTTGAAACATTGATCTTTAAACATGAAAATTTTTAAAAACCTTTTCTATAAGTTTGAAATTTGTAAAAATTGTTTGATTCGTATACTTAAAACATTTAGATGGTATTGACCTTGGAGGATGCTTTGCAGTCGTCGGAATATCACGTCTTCTGTAAATCATGTTCGTTTGAAAGACGTTGATTGCTCACTTTGGTGAAGTTTGAGATCTTGAATGACATGTACCGTTCACTCAAAGTATGTTTGTCATTCAACATATGGCATTTATCTCTTACAATTGTGTTCATTTTGGAAGTAGTTCCACTTTATTTTATAGAATGTTAAATCTTAATACTTTATATCCGCATGAATTTGGAAAGCTCTCTCGATCTTTGCTCAGTCGGAAAAAAATATGCGATTTTAAACGAAAAGTCGAGGAAAAAACCATTATATGAAGAAAAAAAATTAGGAAAGAAAAAAAAAAGAATAAACTTAAGCAATTAAAGAAAACTAACCAAGTTAAAAGCTATTACTAAAGGAAGAAAAAAGTAAATTTCTGCGAATTTCAAAATTGTCTTCCTGTTTAATAAACTAATTTTTTCAATCTTTTTCTCCCTTGAATCAGTGGACAAAATAATACTAGGGCTCTATTTCTTTTTCTTTTGTTTGCCAAGATTTTCACCTCATTCTTTTTTATCATCTTTTCTTCTCATCGTGCTGTAGATAGTTCAATTTCTTTGTTTTCACAAAAAGTTAATTGCAGATTGTGCAACACTTTGTTGTACTGTTCTTTAAAGTACAATGAAATCTAATACAGACGCGCTAATAATTTTTTAATGAAATCACAAAAAAATATCTATAATGATGTAGCATAAAAAATCGATCTACTCTGCAGAAAAGAAATATATATATATATATATATGTTTGCCCTATCTATAGAAATTTATTTTTACATGACTGCTGATAATTTGTAATATTTTCACCGAAATTCAACTTGTGCTGAATGCAAGCTATAAATTTATCAAAGTTTAAGACTTTAAAACAGGAAAAAAATTTAAATTTTTCTAAAAATCTGTCTTTTAAACTTTTTAGAAATTTGACATTTTTAGACTATTTAATGGCACTGATATTGTTCTTTCTATCAAGAAAAGACACTTTAATTTCAAGGAGGTTCAGATAAGATAGCTTTCAAATGAAGCACCTCTTGATTTTGAAATGGATTCTCACCGCGTAAATCACCTTAACAAATGTGAGGATAAATTATTATAAATATTGAGATGTCCTTGCCAACTTTTGATCGTTTATAAGCTATTTAGTTTTAGTGAGTTTGAATGTTTGATGAACCATCTAAATTTGAAACTTAACCACATAGATTTTTGTCTGTGTTCTTATTTATAAACGTACAGAGAAAATTACAGTTGAGCTAAAGATAATAATCAAAAGTAATTGAGGAATTATTAAAAAATACGTTTTTAATTATTTTCAACTCTTAAAAATGCTCCGATTCAGTGAGTTAAAAAACGCCACAGTTTATTGAGAGAAAGAAAGTTTTGAAATCTTTCATCCTTTGGTAAAATATTAGGCTTGTCTCAGCAATTGGTTCAAATGCATGGCGTAAATAAAAATCAACGGGGAACTCATTAATATTACTATAATTTAGAATTTTTTATGACTACTTCTTGATGGTTATAGACACGATCTCGTATTTTTAACATTTTTCTATATTTTTCTTCCACCGTTTTTATTTTTCTCAGTCCTTTCTTGACTTTTCAGCTTTGACCATGAGCGATTAAGCATTGTTTTTAATGTTGATATTGGTTGTCTCTAAGCAGATACCAGCGGAATATCTATTTCCTTTACATAATAAAATTAGTTCCGTGAGCGGAAAATCACGATTCTAATCTCTGTTCCGTTGAAAGGTCGATGGAACGTACTGTCTAAGTTAAGGAAGGTATAAAGACGCTTGGCATCAAACAGCATAAAAAAAAGAGATTTAACTTTCCAAAGAAAGTGTTTTGAAACAATTTGAGATGCATATTTTGAAAAACTTTTGAGATGCATATTATTTTCCCCCTTTCTGTCTAGTCCTAGTCAGGGTCGTATTAAGCTCTGCAGGGGCCCTTAGGCAAAACAATTTACTGGCCCTTTCCCCTCGCAAGCTACCAAAGTCAGATTTTTTTATTGATTTTAATTTGATATCTATATAAGCAGTTTTTATATAAATGTAATTACGAATAGCTGAAATAACAATTCATTTATTTGCTTGTCAGCTTCAAGAAAGTTGGTTTCATTATCTCGCGTGTAAGATAATTACATTAAAAAAATTAAAATTTAAAAATCATTTTCTAAACAAAATGGTAAAAAGGTAACAAAACTTGTTTTAGTACATTCCAAATACTCATATACAAAGCTTGCCAGGGCTGTTGATTTATGAATCAATCAGTCAACTGTAAAAAAAATGACCATACATACCTGCAAGAGAAATTAAAAACATGAAAAAATTGTTAAGAATAGTGTTTTAAAATTTAAACGGTACTTAATTTTAATTTAAGTACGTTCGCGTACATGACCCTTCTAAATCAAATGAAAGTACAAAATTAAATAACACTGAAAATCCCGGAAAAAAGTATCGAGACCTGGGGCCACGAAAATTGCGGGGCCTACTTTGCCTATTTGATGATTCGATCCTGGTCCTAGCGGGTATTACATTATGAGATATTTTTCGTGAGTTTCGTTTCAGAAGTGTCATCACGACCAGAATACGAGAAGTACTATGCTGGTGTCAGCAAGCCCAGATTGGCCGATGTTGGGATTATGGTGTGGGCCTCATTTGGCCAACTTTGAGGGTTCGACTCCCGGTCAAAGTCGCTGGATTCTTGAAATGCCAGGTATAGTCAATACCCATGTCGAATTATTATACGGTATGTTAAAGATAATTCGAGTGTATATTTGGCATTTGGCGGCAAAACTAAATCCATGGCGCAACTTCAGCATCGTGAAAGCGTGGCTTGTAAGTTGTGCTTCAGGATCTAAGCAATGATAACCGCCAAGAAGAATGCCCAGTAAATGAATGGCAGGCACGGTCAAGGAAGTATCACGTTTAGTGATTGGCTTTATATCACCTGATACAAAAATGTATAGCGATTGAAAGCAATACGAAAACAACAAAATAAAACAATAAGGCTTTTTGATATGTAATGAAAAGTGTCAAACTGTAAATT
The DNA here is from genome assembly GCA_013235015.1 of Araneus ventricosus. NCBI lineage: Eukaryota > Metazoa > Arthropoda > Arachnida > Araneae > Araneidae > Araneus > Araneus ventricosus. The sequence continues at coordinate 13,054 of BGPR01027478.1, forward strand.
CTAAGTAAGAATTAGTTTATCTGAATAATAATAAAAAAAAGGTACTGAATATTTCCCAGAATTTTTTTATTATTTATATTTTGAATTTCCAAGAAAACCCTTTTGTCCCCTTCTAAACAAAGTAACACAAATTAGCAAAATTTGAATTCATTTTTTGTTAATACGCATGGATACATAACCTTCAGCACGTTTAGTGGAAGAGTAGAACTTTCTTCTACCGTACAGAAAGAAATTATCGACAACTCAATTTTTATCAATGCAAACCATTCGAAATCGTTACAGCCTTATCAACAGCGAAAGAAAACGAACCGTTCTCATTAACTTCCGTTCATCCGCTATTATAAATGGGACTGACTTCCTTCCAGTCCTGCGATATTGTCTCGCACGTGTCGAGAAATAGCTTTCTTTCTTTTGCTTTTCAAATGTGCCGTTTCATTTCCATCTGCAGCTGTTCATCTATTCCAATTTTACAGCCTTTTTCCGAGGACGGCAGGTGTGAATTCACCTCAAACACTCATCGCGGCATTTTCAGGTGACCCGTAAATATGTAGTATTGTGCAAAAGCGATGCTGTGGAATCTTCAGCATCCGTTGTCTGATTTTATATATGTGCTTCAGGACGGAAGGAAGATTCCGCCTCGGATGGGCTTTAAAACATTATCCTTGAAGATTATGAAATGTTTATTAGCAGATAAACAAACAATATTGATGTAAGAACCACATGCCAGCTTTCATCCATCCAGGTTAATGCATTATTGAATTTTCATGTTCACATACTTAAGCATTCGGCCAGACATGCAGACTTCTTTTTGACTCAAGGTTGTCTAAAAGACTGCAATTCATTAAAATGTCGGGAACAAATTAGACGATTTCAAAACTTTCTCTATTCCGTCGACAAAAAAAGTAAAAATAAGCAATTTGAAGAAAACCACACACACAAAAAAAACAACTCCATAATAGAAAAGCTATTATTGTTTTTCTGTTATATTCTTGCTTGTAAATATTGGCAAGAATAGTAACTACATATAAAAAAGGACCATACGTGCAAAGAATTTTTTTTACCTGGGGATTGCCACTCTCGTCCAAGGACAACATGAATGAACATGACAATATTCATGAACACATTCATAAATAAGCGTGCAAATTATTGAGGTTGTAATTAAAAATAAATTTTTAAAAATTGTGGAAAAGGAGAGAAAAAAAAACTAGGATGACAATAATGCTGATATCATTGAATCAAATAATTTTGAATTTTTAAAATGGCTTAAAATAGCTTCTTTCGAATAATAGGTTCGAATCTATCGCTGGAAAACTTGAAAATTACAAAATTAAAATAAAACAGAGCAAACCTTATGTAGAAAAAGGAAATGTTGGTCACTCATAGAGGATTTTTTGATGCCGATAGATCACGTTTAGTTACAATAGCGGATATCAGACAAAATTAGCTTTAATCATGTGTTGCAACGTTCTTATGTATACGAGAAAGTTGGGAGAGCAATCCAGATTTTTTTCATTTCTTTTTGGTTATTTTTATGTAAATGAGGATACTCAGTGGCGTAGCTAAAGTGAGGGCGATTCGCTCCGGTAGCACTTCGAAAGGGTTGGCAACATCAGCAATGGCGGATTTTGACAATATGAGACCACAGGCGAAATATTGATTTGAGGCCCCTCCCATCACCCAATTTTCTAAATTTGCCGTTGGTTTAGGACTGCCATGTGCGTCGAAAAGATGTTGAGGCCCCTCAAGGTCACGAGGTGAGCGTCTCAAGCACCTGTGCGAAAAACCGCCACTGCCACTTGTTGACTTCTCGATTGACATTCATAAGACTTCTTTTAAAACAAAACAACATTTATTTAAGCACAACCATTTCACTTCGTAACTGCATACAACGTAACTCCGTTCAATCGTACCGTAATCAACACTTCTCGTAATCGCCTCTCTCTCTAGACTATTTCTAAAAATCAAATTCAAAGTAGCACACATCCTACTGTTGCCACTTACCTGATATCATACACTGATATACAATAATTATGTTGCAGTCATGCTTTTGTCAGGTATAATATGAAATACGCTTACACACTGAACATCAGACGTGCAAGAAAACAATTTTGTGAGTAAGAAGAACAGTGGCACCAACTCATTGCGCATCTTAAAAAATAACGTAATTTTTATCGTATTTTTCGTATTTTGCATGTAAAGTGCCGAGAAAAAAAAGACTGGTCGTGGACGCGTGATTTCGCAACCTGTTTGCAGAGATCGAGGGCGTCAAACGACGAATTGCGTTTAATAAAATGATTTTTTCCTGGAATTTATTTACCCCGCTTCGGATGTTTGCTTTTAGTTTTCGACTAAATGCACGTTTGAAGCTCTAAAAGGTACCTACACAAAACTGAGTTCAGCAGATCGCAACTTTCTGAAATCTTTATTCACCACGATTCTGCTTCAAGAAATTTTTGGAACAGCAAAACTCTTAAGCTCAGCATAAAAAAATTTAGATGTCAATAGATTGAAAGCTCGCATATAATATGTTTGATGATACACTACATTGAAGCACAATATGATGCATAATTTGATGAAGCACAATATTATTATGTGTTTCTTTTGCTATTGAAACATTTCCAAAAAAGCTCCTGGCTCTGTTTATGCATGGAAATTTAGCATAACTGCAATTTGAAATTAAAAGAAACTTTTTATCTATTCATAATGTTTAAAAGAAAAAAAGATAGACTTTTCTAGCTTTATTTTTTACAATGTTATTAAGTTTCTTAGTAAAGTTGTGCGAGTATACTTTCCTTTTGTTCAATACCAAAAGTGTTTCCCTTTGCCAGATATCGTTTTAGGTATAAATTTATTCATATTTTATTGAAGCTTTGGTCTGCTTCTATAGAAAGCACGAGTTTCCTTTATACTTTTTATCTACGCTTTAGGTGCGTGAAAGAGTTGTATAGTTTATGTTTGCTTCGACAAGGTGGATTTTGAATGGAACGTTAATTCCCCCTCCCCCTTTTCTGTCTATCTAGAAATTGATTTTCATTGTAAGTTTTTAAATCAAAGTTGCATACGGCAAAACGCATGAGCCACGCGGTGAGACTTACATTAATGAACAAAAAAGTTATTGGATACTACACAACGTGAAAGTAAAAAGCACTGTTCATAATTACAAAGAACTGATTCTGTGGCTGTTGCATTATTCGTCTCATTGTTTTTATAAGCATCTGGAACGAAGGGAAAATATTATATTTTATATCATGTTCATTTCATTTTATTTTGTACAGTGAAACCTGTGTATAACGATAAATCTGCCTATAACGATATTTTCTTCGATCCCGGCGGAATTCCTGTTTACTCAATGTATTTTGAACCTGCCTACAGCTTTAATCACTTCTTGATGCACCTCTCTATAATGATAATTTGACCTCTTTATAAAGCTGGTACAGTACAATTCCGTATTTTTTCTTTCCTTGGAAAAACGATACCCCATGGTCCAGAATGTGAAATAACAGGGAAATCGGGCAGAGGGGGGCTAGTGATTAGTGACAGATGTTTGATGCATCTGTGTCTGCTGGACATTGTCGAACTTATTCATTCGCAGTAAACATTCGGTCTGACCACTCGTTCCTTTAAGTTCGTTTTTGATGTATTAAAGCCATGAGTCTACGATTGCCAGCGTAAAACATTGGTATTTGAAGACATTACATAAAAAAATGGCATTATTATGAAATAAAATTATGCTTACATGCATAACACTTTTATTGTTAATAAAAATGTTAACTAAAATTTTAACTTCGAAGTTTTTAACCAAAATTTAACTAATTTTAAGTTTATAAGATACAATTTCATATCAGCGAGTATTTGTAAGATGAATGAATAAATGCAATAAAGTCATTTAGCGTATTAATATATGCAAACGTATACATAAACATTGGCCGCGCAAATGTTCAGACTGTCTATAACAATATTTTTCTAGGTCCCTACAATATCGTTACAAACAGGTTTTACTGTACTAGCTAGCTAGATGATATACCCTGCATTACTCGGATGAAGATATTTCCCATGTCTCTTTTTTAAAAATATGTAATCTTTTTAATGCAAAAAATACCTTTGTCTAAAATTTTATATGACAAAACTATCATCTATACCTAACTTTATTTCTGATTAAGATGAGGATATGATTTGCACAGAACAATTTTTAATTTTCATAGCTTCTTGAAAAATTACAGACTGTACCAAGATTTTTAAAAACAACCCAAAGTTAAATTTTTGCATAAGTTATTAATAATTTTAGAAGAATAATACAAAATTTAATTAAACATTTAGAGTGGCAACTGAGAGGCAAATGAGTTAAAATATTACACTATTTTCATTCAATAGGAATGACAGCACTAAAGACAAAATAAACTTTTGTAAACATAAAAACGAAGTTGTATTTAGTAAAAATTAACTATTTAATTAATTGTCAAGAAACCGTCGCTAAAACCTTCCTTGTGGTTCATAGTATTTGTGAGCGAAATTTGAAAAACTTTATTCAATAGTGTGGATTCCTGTAGCGTGTAGAATATTTATGAATTTCACTTTTATTTAAATAGATTTTCATTACACACAGCTAAAATACTTAGTTTCTCTTTTTTAGAAACTAAGCATTTTAGCTGTAACAGTAACTAAGCAATTCTAGCTGTAAAACAAAGAAAATTAATAGAAATATAACTTTCTATGTACGAAAGCTAGTGTTCAGATGTATAAATTTAATGCAAAAAAGTAGTAAAAATAAATAAAGTAGTAAACCAGGAGGGTTTTCTAAAAAAGGAAAATATATCTTTAGAATGATTTAGGAATAAACATAATGTTAATAAACAAGAATCATACTGTTAGAAGAAACGATTGAAAAGAATTCCACCATTTCAAGATTGGGAGAAATTTAGTTCCATAAGTTCTATAGTTAATTCCATAATTAAAATTATATGGATGATATTCTGTTAAAAAGTTTTTTAAAAATAATTGCAGATTATAGGAAACACTATCGCTTAGCTGATGCAAATAATAATAATAATAATAATGACAATAGCAACGATTATTACTGAGAGAAATTCACTAAATATAATAAGTTTGAAAAAGATACATTATTTATTACCGTTGTCATTTGAATGGAAATAGATGAGAAACCATAGGATATAAAATCTACTCAAATCTACGTATAGAAGAGTACTTTGATTGACTGACAAAACCTTGATAGAAAGAAATTAACTGCTTTAATTAAAAATTGCAGTTTATATATGGAATATAGTTTCATACTATACAGGGTGTTGCCGAATTCGATCGACAAATTCAGAGGGGTGATAGAAGGATAGATTTTCACACTAAAGTCTTTTGGGACCTTATGTTCTATGGTAATTTTTCATCCTCTTGATGCCTACTATTACCCCTCTGAATTTGCCGGTAGAATTCGGCAACACCCTCTGCAAATATCGGTATGCTACCGATCAGCAGAAGCCAATCCGTGTTTCTGGTACCCCCTTTTTAGTTTTTCTTGAATATCTCAAAAACTCTTCAGTTTTCATAACTAGGAGTGAGTGCCTATAGCACAACGAACTACTTATCTAATAAAATAATCGAGAGGCCAAACAAAGTCACCGGTTGTCTGATTAACGTCTTACAATCGCTCAAATCAGTACTTCTTCAAAATAGGATTCTCAAGCCAACTTCCGTAATGTAGGTAACTTTTACTATTTTAGCGCCGCGAGAAAAACACTAGACACCAGACATGCCTGTGGCGGTCGTTATGGAAACGGGACATTCCACTGCATTTTGGGGGTGAAGGAAAGGTCTTTATTGCATTTGGCATAGATAGAACCGGCGGAAGTTTTGTATTTCTCTTTATTTAAGTATTTATCTTTGTACTTCGTTCGAAAACGAATTCCTCGCCTAACGGAAGTGCGCTTAGTTCGCCAAATGTTGCAGTTGATTTTATATCCCTATCCTTCCTTTATTCGATTCGTCTATTTAAGACAACCCTGTTCAGGGTTTTTCTCTTGGCGGTAGGTCAATACAAGACTCGTAGTTTAGTATTTTCTATCGGATTGTCTCTGTATGAATATTTTTTGAAATGATATACAATTTTATGTAACATTACAATATCGACGGCTGTCTAGTTACACTCCCTAATAGTATCTTTAATTTAACATATTTAAAATTATAATTAAATAAATTTTTTAGTTGAAAATTAAAATAAAATCAGTATAGTAAGTTTTTAGGTGCCTTTGAACCAATGGCGCCCCTGAGCTGCCCAATTAGTCCATAGGATAAGACACTTCTGCTACTCTGTTTTCTTTTCTTTTTTTAATTGCTTTTCAGCTGAGTTTTTTAGAGAAACAAAATATATTAAAAATGATTTTATTCGAAAAATTTGAAACGAAATTTGCCATCATTTTATTCGAAATCCTTTACATAAATGTTTGAAAATAATTTTATTCAAATTAATTTGATAATTTTATTCGAAAAATTGCTTCTCACTGTTATTTAGGCCTTGATCTAAATTTAATATTTCGTACTTTTTCTAAGAATGTACAAAGCTGAGAAAATTAGAAAAAAAAATGCAGTCCTTTAAAACAGATCGATCGTAATGAAGTCGCTGCTGTGATCTTTAATAGCTTAGAGCAAAAAAAAAAGAGATTTATTGTGTTATAATTTATTTCTGTTCGATTTCTTCAATCAATGGCATGTTTTCAACATAAGCAGCATGCACGCGATCGTACGAAAAAAGTAGATGACATTTATTTGACAAGTCGTTTAGGCGCCTTGGCGAAGTGTGATAGGTTTGCCATGTCAAGAAATGCGATGATTAAGCTCCTGAAAGGTCCGTCAAATTGGAAATGTCGCCAAATAGGCGATATTTTACTCTTACTAGCAGTCTGTTCACTTTGACGTAAGTATGTAGAGCACCAAGGGCAGAGTTGTTTCGGTGAAGACCGGCATCTAGAATTTGGGTGCTTGTGTACGAAGTAATATTTGGATAATGTGATCAAGGAATGCCGACGTGTTTAAGGATGGAATTTTTTGGAAAATCATGAATTTAAGCTTAGCAACTGCTGGCTTTCTGAAATACCCATTCAATAAAACAGGAATATATTATAATAATAATTCACTTCGATTATGCATTAATTTAATGGGTAATTTTTTTTTCTCCTTTTAAAATCCCCCCTTACAAATTTCCAGGGTAATTAAATCTGAATAAATGTAGACAGGTAAGTCGGATTTCGTTGATAATTTTTAATTATTTTGTTCAACTCAAACGGTGAAGTGCAGCATTGTTTATGAATTTATTTATTGTCAGGGAGTATCTTTTTTTTTCACTGCATGTAACCATTTAAAAAATTTAATGAAAAAAGGAAGAAGTATATGTTCTAAGGGTCATTTCATAAATTTCTTGTCTTATGGGAAGTGTTTTAATCGCAGCTGAAGATAACTTAGTTTAGAATGCTTCAAAATGGGATATGATGCTTTGTATCGGCTTTTTTTTGTTATTAATAATATCGTATATATGAGTGTTGGATATACATTTTGACAGTTCTTATGGGAATAATCTCATAAACTGATGGTTCTTTACTTTTGAGAAATGGTAATACTTTTTTATATTTCTCTTAACATTTAAAACA
>BGPR01027479.1:0-20702 GCA_013235015.1 Araneus ventricosus
AAAAGACGACATATTTCAAAATGAAGTCAAGTGAAGCTCTTTTTGGATTCATACCATTTGGCAATGCGTTTGCTGTATTGTTTACATCAAAAGCAATAAACGAAAGCATCACAGCAAAAGTTATTGATGATTTAGTTAGAAAAGAGCTATTTGTCCGTAAAATGCTGCTATCTGAAAATAGGAAAATTCATCTACAATCCATCATGTCGTGCGACACATCTTTTTTTATAAAGCAGCCATTGCATTCGGACAAAGACGCGCCATAAAATATTGGCCAAAAGCCTGGATTGCAATTAACACTTAACCAGATAGTCAACCAAATTCTGATTCCCGTCCAATTTCCCTTAATAAAATGTTTGCCTTTTCTTGTAATTTTCTTTTCGAGTTTTTAATTCCTTTTTCTTTTAACCATTCAGCGCAAGCAATTAAATAGAATCTGTCTGATAATCTAAAAGTACTGCGTCTTAGTAATATGGAAAATTATATAAATCTCATTTAACTACAAATATTTTTGTGTCATTGCTTTATTAAAATGTAATAATAGGATCCTAATATATTTATACATCCAAACACATATTTTTTTCTACAAAAAAATGTGTAAAAAACGATATTAGTTAGAAATACCACACATAATTCGAAAGGATAAAATAAAAGTATCGCGACTTGTTTTGTTTCATGTCATTAATCTAAGTATGCCATATTATATTTGAGTTCGTTCTTTCATGAGTTTGATCTGTTTAACGATTTTAGTCCAGTCAAAGAAGATCCAAAATAGGGGTGGAAAAAACATTAAATCATACAGTTTTAAAAATTAGTACACGTATTCATGAGGAGCTCATGATGAACGTAAAAAAAGACCCCGGTCCAGGGGAGTGAGCTCGCTGCACCATCGTGGATTTCATCCCCCTTATTTAGTTTTTTCTGAATATCTCGAAAACTATTCAGTTTTCAAATTACAATTGATTTAAAAAATCTAAACAAATATTTACTTTTATTTTTCTTCCAGATTTCATAGATAATGAGTCTCAAAGGTTGACGCCATCTTGGATTTCCTCCCCCTTTTTTAGTTTTTCTTGAATATCTCGAAAACTATTCAATATTCAAATTACATATGACCTAACAAATTAAAGAGCGTACCATTCCCTACAAATGAATGCTTTGATTTTTCTTCAAGCTTTAATAGTTTTTGAGATAATTGGTATCAAATTAAATGAATTTGTAAAAATTCTTAGGTGATAGTCCAGTCAACGAAGTGTTTAGAAAAAACATTAAATCGTATAGTTTCGAAAATTGGTACACATGTTTCTGAGGGGCTTCGAAGAACATAATAAAAGACCCCCGTCCTGGAGGGTGAGCTCGTTCCTACATCTTGGATTTCATCCTCCTTTTTTAGTTTTTGTTGAATATATCGAAATCAACTCAGTTTTAAAATTACAAATGTTTTATAAAATTAAAGAGCTTAAAATTCCCTATAAACAAATGCTTTTAGTTTTCTTCTAACTTTAATATTTTGCGAGATAATGGATCTCAAAGTTTCTCGCCATCTTGGATTTCAACACTCTTTTTTCATTTTTCTTGATTATCTCGAAAACTTTTGAATTTTCAGTTAAATGTAATACAAAAAATTAATGATCGTAAAATTCCCTACAAATGCGTGCTTTTATATTTCTTATCGCTTTAATAGTTTCTGAGATATTTACGAAAAACTAAGAAAAGGGGATAAAATCAAAGATTGTAGGAAATTTTGAAATCCATTATCTCGGAAACTATTAAACTAAAACAAAAATAAAAGCATGTGTTTGTAGGGGATTATATTCTCGTTAATTTCCTGATTGCATGCAATTTGAAAATTGAATGGATTTTGAGATATTCAAGAGAAACTGAGAAGGGGAAATGAAATCCAAGATGGCGGCAAACTTTGAGACTCATTATCTCAGAAACTATTAAAGCTAGAAGAAAAATAAAAGCATGTATTTGTAAGGAAATTTACGCTCTTTAATTTTTTGTATAAATTGTAAATTCAAACTGATATATCTTGAGATATTGAAGAAAAACTAAAAAAGAGGGACATGACATCCAAGATGGTGGAGCAGGCTCACCCCCACGACCGGGCACTTTTAGTATGTTCATCAGAAGCTCTTCTCGAATAAGTGGATCAATTTTCAAAACTATACGATTTGATGTTTTTTTTCAAACCCTTCGTTAACTGGATTATCAACTAATATTTTTTTTATAAATTCATACACTTTGAGAGCAATTATCTCAAAAAGTATTGAAGCTTGAAGAAAAATTAAAGAATTAATTTGTAGGGAATGGTGCGATCTTTAAATTGTTAAATCACATATGATTTGAATATGGAATATTTTTCAAGATATTTTTAAAAAAACTGAAAAAGGAGAGGAAATCCAAGACGGTGGCAATATTTGAGACCCATTATTTGGGAAACTATTTAAAAAATAGAAGAAAATTATAGATAGAAAAATTGTTACTTATATCTTTGATAAAAAACAGCATTTAATTTTAAAATTAAATTTAGAAAAATTGCTATTGATATCTTTGAGAAAAAACAGCATTTCATTTTAAAATTAATTAATTTTCTTTTTGGGATAGTAATCTAAGCATTCGAGCCTACAAGAATTTATTAAAAATTATATAATTAGAAATAACAATTTCGTTACATATAATGATAATAGAATTAGGAACATATTTTTTTATAATAGTTCATTAGTATATGGATTTCCTGGAAATCTCTTATGAGTTTATATTGATAAGAAATACTTAAGTCACTTAGAATAAACCATTCATTTTTAATATATAATATATTTTTTATATTTCTTGGCTTTTTCGTATGTATATTTTATATGTTACTTAAAATATGTAATTTCCTTCAAATTGGTATTGCTTTTCTAGTTTTTGCATTACTTCATAAATGGCGCCAGAATTTTTAAAAACTCCTTAAAACAATATAAGATACTAAATATTCGAATCGTTTGTTTTATAAAAAATATTAGATTTTTAATTGATTACATAATTTAACTTATTTTGAGATATTTAATATTTCTATATATATTTTTAAAAATTAAAATAATTTGTTAATTAAAGCAGAATCAAAGTTTGAAATCTAACTTTCGCTATTTAGTGTTGTCAAGCTGTGTGACGGTTTGTAATGAAATGCTGAATACATGTAAAGTTAAGTAAACACATCCATTTTATAAATCCTAGTTGAAAAGAATGGATATTTTATTGAATGTTGCATTTATTAATTTTATCGCAATAAGTAATGGTGCAATATATTGATTGTATATCTTAGATAGAATATAGATTCTTTTCATATAACGATGACATATTGTTAGGGTTAACGTATGAATATTTTCATTATAACTTCTTTCATTTTAGGGTAAACTACCATTTCTGTTTTTTCAGCAATTAGTAAAAGGGATAGTTTGTACAGCAAAATCGATTTAACCTGGATAATTCGCGCATCCAAAGCTGAGCAACTAATTTTATTGTTGAAAACTACAAATTTTTGGTTTGTCTTTTTCAAGATTTTAGGAGTACCGTAGTTCAAAGATATATTTGAGTTTTCCATGTGCTCTTTGCATGTATTTAGCAGTTTTATTTATTGAATTATAATTTAAATTTTGTTTGATTAATAATTTTTTAGTTTTTTTGCATTGCATTTTTCATATGTTTTGTTTATTTTGTTATGAAAGTTGAGATATAATATGTTATACCCCAGTAGCACAGAAATATTATATAATATGTGCACAATGTTATGCAATATTAAGAACACCGAGAAACACCGAATACCATAACAAAGTACGGTATTGTACGTATCAGTATTTCCAAGATACTAAATTTTCACAAATAATATAAAAACAATGTTTTTCTATAAAAATCTTCATTTTAACTCAGGATATCACTCGATTAGAGATTTTATTTCAAAAAAACTCCACTGGAACAATTATTCTTTAAGATGCTGAATATTATATCTTACTAAACAATACAATGCATACAATATTTCAATTTCTATTTTTATCGACGTTCATCAGTATTTTAAGGTGTAGTTATTCTTACAGTCGACAGATGGCAGCATGATGATACTGTAACACTTCATTTATCAACGTTTAATCATGTCTGAAAAATATTTTACAAAATGTTCATGTGAATAATAATGTTTACACAATCATTTTGTTTTACTGTATATAAAAGGCGAGTCGGATTCAGCCAAGGAAGTTAACCATGAAAAAGCTTTCACATATGGATTATCTATTGTTCTGTGAAAAAAATTTAGAGTGTTATTCTCATCGTAAAATATGCACGTGATTTATTGTTGCGAATCTTGTATTTGATTTTCAATCAATACAGTAGCTATACATGTTAAAGGCGTCTCGTAATGCATTGAAAGAGGAATAAATAAATTTCAAAATTATTTAAAAACCTTTCAAACATATTATTATAATTACGTTTAAACCTTATTGCCTTCATTTATTAAATTAGCAAACTTATATATAAGAGATAACATTGTTCCTCTTTGACTTCTAATTTCAATTGAACTCGAAATTGTAACGATAAAAAATAATTTAATTTAAAAGACTATTCAGTTCTAATTGTTAATGTACATGAAATTTCGTAGAGATCATCATTTAAGCTCTCTAATCCAAGTCTAGCTGGTCCAGTGGTAAGGTGCCGATTTGGTATGCGAAGGTCCCGGGCTCAAAGCTCGCTGTAAGTAGAGTAATTCAAAAAATAACAAGATATTATCCAGAAGTTCAGTACTAAGGAATTAAGTGATTAAAAAAATATCTTCCCATGCTTCTAAAATGTATTTTTAAAATATTCACTATATTATTATATTATGCAATATTATTCAGTGTAGTACAATATTACTTAATATGGTATAATATCATACAGTTTTATATGACATTATCCAATATTATGAAAAAACATTGTACAGTATTGAAAAAGTCTTACGATTCACACTGTTTCAATATTGGGAAAAATATTGTGCAATATTACTTTTTCGAATGAATTTTAAGATATTAGACAATTTTATGTGCTACCTTGATATAATGGTTGATATTGATATTTATATACCTCCATTTGTATGGAAAAGAATAAATTAACAATAATTCTTATGTTATGTGTAGATATATAGATGATCTAATAATTTTTGTAAAAGATACATACTTCAAACCATAAAATACATTTTATCCTCAATATTTGAATTTAATTAGAACAAATAGCAATACTCTATCTGGGGATTTTCTTGATCATGAAATTAGTATCGAAAATGGGAAAATTTTAACAAATGTTTTCAATAAAGGAAATGCATTTGAGTTTGATATTAATAAACAGCCATATTGGTGATAGCAATATAAGCTGTTCTGTATTCAAAAACATTATTTTAAATTATGTGCATAGAAACAATATGTCAAAATCATAATTTACATACAGACAAATTGGAATTAAAGAATTTATTGAATGTGCTTTAAGGTATGGGTATCTTAAGAATTTAATGTGTGCTATTTTCAATAAGAAAATTTTAAGTTCCATAAATTAATATTTTCTTCTACTAGGTGGTTTCGCATCTAGGTGGTTTACGTAATTAGTTTTTCTTTTATTGTTCTTGGACTGTAATAATTTTTTCAATATATCTTAATTTTTTCAAATATACATGGCGCCACTGATATAATAAAGATGATTTATTATTTATAAAGTATTATTGAGTTTTATTTATATCTATAATTTTATGATTTGTTAATTGTAATTTCTTTGGAATAAGTCTCTTTGTGTATTAAATTCTAATTTTTGTCTCTTAATAAAAAATGCTTATTTTCCAATTTACTGGGGAATCGATTAGATTTTTGTCGGACAGTTTTGATATATATATATATTATTTTCAAAACTTCTAGTTAGGTACTCCCGTGAGGTTTAAATTATATTTCTTTACCTGTGTCTAAATGGTTTCGCACACAAATTTCATAAATGCCAAAACGTATATATTAACATTAATCTTTTATTCAAAATGTATTTTTCATGATTTTATAGTTTTTCTATTGTCTGTGTAATAACTAACTATCTAAAATTAATTGCTAGTGTTAGCTTCTATAACAGTGTGCCATCATAGGAAACTTAAGTCAATTTGGAAATTCCGGATCGTGCATTCCCCTTTTGAGCTTCTATTATATATATTTAATCTGTCTATAAAATGTATTCCATGTTTACTGCATTAGAAGGAACATCTTATTTTTAATGCCTTTTTTTCATTTTCAACCACTAACGAATCGCTCGACGTAGAAGAAAATAATTTATGAATTGAATTTTATACCGTGGAGTCAAAAATTTAACAAGAAACACTTTGTTATAAGCACTATTGCATAACCACATAAAAAACTAAAATGCAAAAACACAGGACTTCTCCCTAATAAAGCCATTTCCTTTCATTTACATTGTTTCAAAACTGCACGCAACACAAAAACAGTTTTATGCAATAGAGTTCACGCTTATTTTTGAATGCAGACTTCCTGAAAACAAGCAAACCATGAAATAACAAAAATTGAGAAGCTTTGTTTTTTTAGGGGGGATAGCAGACGGAGGAAAAATTTTTACACGACCAAAAATAAAACTCTTGAGGAACTGCAGAAAAATATGTATATTATTTGAATTGTTTTCTCTGAAGAATGAAAGAATTTAGAGTCTTGTTCAAATGGGGATGTCGCAAAGTTGTTTATTGAGGCTTGTACTTTTCTTTAATATAATTTAATGTATATGAAATTTTCATTGCAGTAGATGTGCTAATGTTATTTTTTACAGCTGTTGAAATTTAATAATATATGTATTGCAATGTAAATTCGCTGGTAGGTTGAGGTTTCCATAGTGGGTCCTCTCGCCTAGACATAAAACTGTACACTGTAGAAACTTCCCCGACTTCAACTCATGCATGAAAACGGAAGATTTATATTTTTAGATGAAAATTCTAAAACTTCTAAACATCAAAGAGTTTTCTTAGCAGCATGAAAAGACATTTGATATAAACAATAAAATATTATTTTGGAAAATTCTTAGAATAAAATTTTTATAAAATTATTTCTAAATTCTAATTAAAAATAAATTTCATTAATTATAAAATACTATTTTATTCTAATCAAACTTACATCTTATCGCTGTATGATAAAAAGATATATATTGAAGCAGATGTTTCTTTGTAATCAATGCATTATTTGAAAAATAAAATAGTAAATAATCATCATAATTTAATTAAGGCAAATTAATTTTACTGCTACTAATTAGCCGTGAAGTGATTGCAATGTCAGATTTTTAATAGAAGATATAAAATCAGACTATGCGTAATATGCAGAACAAAAGTGCACGGATGACGCCATTTTTTAACCATTCAACAAATTGGCCCTTTTTAATGAGAAGATAGCTAATGAAATTTTTCTGCGTACTTGGGAAAATATGACTTTCCAAGAAGCGAAAACAGCAGAAATCTTTATATTCGTAGCATTTCACAAGGCTTTTGCTGTTGTTTGGTCTTTTTCAGAAGCAATAAATGGTTGCATCGCATTGAAAGTTATTGATGATTTAGTTAGTGCAGAGTTTACTTGGGCGTGAAATGCTATTTTCTGAAAATATGAAAAGGCCTTATACCATTTATCAATGTGTGACAGATCTTTTGTAAAGAAGTCGTTACATTCATACAAAGAAACTCCATAAAACTATTGGCAGACAGCCTAGACTCCGATTTTCACTAAGTAAGTAAGTTAACAAAATTCTCACTATAGTCCCCTTGCACTCTATTAAAGATATATTTTCAACATTAATGATCTCTAAGCTAGTCAACTTCTTTAAACGTCGCCTGATAAATATGTTTCTTACATTTCGTTTTTTCAGTTTCAATTTGTTTTACATTATCGTAAGCTACGAAGTAGAATGACTTGCAAAGTGTTATAGTAATTAATGAGATTTGCAACCCTTTACTAATATATTTCAGCTATATAAATCGTAAGCGAAACCGCATAAAAAATTGTTGTGCGGAAAATGAATTTTATGAGAATTAAACTTCATAAACATTTTCGGTCCGTTATTAGTATTTTTCTTGGTTTGAAACTGAATTAACTGTCTGATTTTCCATCTTTAATTAGAAATTTTCCAGTCTAGAGAATTTTCCAGATTTCTAGAGAATTTTCATTTTGTACAATGGCTTAATATTTTTATTATTTTATAAAAAATGTGACATAATTCCTTAAAAAATACTGTTATTTTTTACTTTCTAATGCATTTTTATTTTGAAGGAAAACTATTCCGGTATTTAGGAATTTGTGTCTGCATGTACATGAATTAAATTAGGAATAAATATAACAAAATATATTAAGTTGATATCTAAGATCTCTCACATTGCTTAGTTTCGGTTCAACAAGCATTTTTTTCATATCATAATATGTCTCGCTATCATTAGAATTTTTATGTTTAAATAATTCAAACTTTTCAAGATGAACAAGTGTGAAAACTAATATCAACTGATGCAAATAAACTTCACTCAAAATAAATAAGAAATTAATTTAACTTAAACTAATACAGGTAGAAACTAGTTTTCCAAAATAGAGTAGAAATCGATGCACAATGTGAAAATCATATTAACATCCATACAACTATCCAGAAGAATGTATTCATTGATTTTAAAAGCAGAATTAAAATTTATGCTAAAAATTTTATTTGAAATGATGCATCTTCATCCTGATAATTCAAAACAAATTATCGAGGTTTTTTCATGTCTGAGAGTAAGCAAGCTTATAAACTTCCCTACTCTGACTGCTTCTATTCTGAACGGTTAAGAGCGAAACATAAACTTCTAAAATACAACATAAATATTACTTAATATAGATTATTTCAATTAAATTATTCTGGATTTATAGAAAAAAATGTACTGACTTAAAATTATAAATATTTTACATGAAAGCATATCATCACAAATTAATATTCCAAATTTAAACCTGTACCATTAAAATATCTGAAACGTATGAAGATATCTGAATCATCTTCAGTACTTTACGAGCCCCCGTAACATTTGATTTAACTCGTTTTAATTTCCTTTTCCAGGGTACATGAATACGTAACACTTGCTCTAACTCCTTTTGATTTCTTTCTTCTACGTGAATAACAAACTTGATTCTTCTTATTGTTTGTCTGACTAAAATAGACTATTAAGACTACAAGGAAGCTAATACGATTGATTTCTTATATCCTGAAATTAATGTTATTTAAATAAAATCTTGTCTGTTAACTCAAATCTGCACGTAAAATCTGTTTGCATGCAAACAGAAACTGCATCATGCAGATCTTTGTAGGAGGTTTGTTTTCTGCATTCTGAAATTCATCCGCTTTGAATAAAATTTTTTCTTTCTTTCTCAACTATTAATAAAAAAATTTCTGAAACCAAGAATCCACTTAACTTACTTAAACAAATAATTATAGTTTAAAAATTTATTAGGGCTAAACGCGCAGTCGCACGGCTTAGTTTTAATGTTTTATCATTATAAAATTTGATATTTGAAATAAGAAATCGAAGAAAATAATGCTTTTAACATAATTTTCCGATACTTTCCATGAACCATTTAATCTATATTTTTCTAGGCATATATTTTACTTCAAATATATATTTTCCTGGAATTTATTGCGAATAATATTTTCTTTTCTGTTGCTGTAGTTCATTTCTGTATTTAATAATTTTCTTATCTCAAATAACATATAAATATATATCAAGAAGAAATGTTTCATAATAAGAACATGTTATGCATATTTAAACGGAAATCAGAACAAAGAAATTCCAATTTCAAAGAATACTTTCCCTTCTACTAGCATTTTAATGCAAAATGAAATATTTTTACAATAGCTCATAATTTATAATTTTAAAATAATTTTCTAATAGAATAGAATTCTAAGAGTAATCCACCAATTTCATAGGTTCTTTTTTCCAAAACTTTCAACTTTTTCAACTCAATTTTAAAAATTTGTGCTTTCTTAACGATACTCGAGAATAGCTATCTGGTAGAAGATGCCTATTCCTAACTTGTTGATGTATTGTTAAGAACTCTAATTGTTTTCTGGAAAAAATACCGGATGGAAAGTAATTGAAAGAGTTTTCTCAGTGAAATAAATGTACGTTTTTCAAATATTTGGTATATTTTAAGACTTAGAATATACCACAATTTTCATTGAAGCTCACCAAGCAGTTTAAGAAATTGGGATAAAATTCCTGCTAAAATTAAATCTAAAGAAAATTCTAAGCCAAGTAAAATTAAATGGTAAGAATATTTTCTTTAAATGAAAAGAAAATGAGGGATTTATAAATAAAGATGCATTGTATTATTCGTATTTTTTATGCTTTTTTTATATTTTGCATGAGAAAATTGAAAGAAAAAGTTAATCATGATGACTAAGTAATAACCTTGATCGAAATCTGAGTTACGAAATCAAATTTAAGTAAGAGCAGCAGGGAAATTGGTGAATAATGCTTCTACTGTCCGCGACGAGGGTAAACTTACATTTTAGAATTATCAATATTTTAGCGGGTGAATAAGTTCGGTATTTTCTACTTTATTCTGAGTTTTTTTTATTCATTGTAAATACCCTCACAATTTTTCAATTATTTCACGAAATTGAAATGAATCTAAACAAAAACTTTTGAAGTAAGGTCAAAAGACGTGATGAATTTGTAACATTTCGGGACCCATTTCCGTGGAATAATCAACCTGTACATGAACCTGCTATATGTTAAAACTTTCAAGGGGAAACTTCATCCTTATGCTAGGGTGTGGAAGTTTGGGGATAATGATGCAATTCCAATGTCGTCTTCGCCATCTAAAAAAATCCCCGTCGACAAGCCGGAAGGCAAAGGTAGATTCCTTTAATACGGAGATATAAGGAAAAGAACATTTCTCCCTTTATTTTCGTAGGGATTATAGCTGATAGAATGAAAGCAGGTGGATGAGACTGCAAAAGACCAGAGCTTTCCAACAAGGGGTAACATGCGTAGGTTGAAAGGCAATTTAAGTAAAGGGGGAGGGAACGGGAGGGAGGGAAAATCACTTTTCAGCTCATAATTTCTAAGCACTTGCAGCTATCAAAAAAGTTTAAATGCAAAAATTGTTCGCTATGATAAGGCGATAATTCACATAGTTTAAAATTCCTTTCTATTTTCAATTGTAAAGGATTTATGAGGAAATGGAAATTCCTCCCCACCACTATTTCCAACCCCTTTGAGCTGGATAGCCCATCTACGAACTCGACCGAGATTTTCACTAACATTACATATATATATATATATATATATATATATATATATATATAAACTTTTTAACGAAGGATGGTTTTGGGTATTAGGGGTCATGAACGATGAAGAACTGCAGAAATTTTCCGGAAGTCGTGTTATGAGAACCATTGCAATATGTAGACTTCCTATAAGGAATCTACCTAAAAGTTTGAAAAGTATGAGACCCATTCCAAAATAGTCCTCGTGTAGCTGCCAAATGGAACAATAATAAATATTGTTCATCTATAGAAATATCTTATTCCTTTACTTAAAGTTAAACTGCCGTTGAGGAAAAAAACGGTTTTTTCAGGTAAAATTTGAATTCTGAATAAAAAATAAATCTTCAACAAAGCAATGGACTTTAGAAATAGGAGAGGATTACTCAACTGCCTATCACGACGTGTGTTCTCGAAGTTGAATAAAAGCAAAATTTATACACCGACGTTCATTATCCGGGATGGGAGAATCTTGAAAGGCAATATGTCGTATAAAAATGACTAAAATAGACAATTTCCATGCATCACAGAGGACCTCTATCAGATTAATAGTTAGCATTATTCAGATCTTACAAAATTCCACTGATTTTATTTACAATTTCCTCTGTTAAAAATAAAACATGTTGTCATTCACTATAAACAAACTAAATGTTACTTTTATAATTATTTACAAAAATAAAGATTCAAACTGTTTCGAAATATATTCAGTAGCCGAAGTGAATTTGATACCGCCTGTTCAAATTATTTAAATCATGTTGTTCTCTCAAAAACATTTATGTAAAATCTCCTCAGCAATATTACACCTCCCGCTCATATTAATTCTGATAATTGCTGTTAGTAAAATTAAATTTGAAATTAAAAATAAATATTAGTAGTAAAAGTCTTACATAGATTTGTTATGTTAAAATTAGCATAGATGTAACAGAGGACTCATCAATATAAACAGGAATTATTTTAATAGTTAATAATACACAATGTTCAATATTAAAATCTGACGAATAAGACTGATCCTTATAGTAAAACAATATTGTATATACTGCTTGAGGAAAAGGCCGCGGTAAGGTCCCGCCCTTGGGGCCGGAGGTTTCCAGGTTCGAAACCCGATTCCACTTAATATCCACCGTGTTGCACGTTAAATCAAACGCAGTGGCCAAACTTCCACCCATTGATGTGGCTTGGAGGTTTGGAGGAGGGTGCCAGCTCAGGTGTTGTCCTCGTTATCTGACCGTGATTCAAAATTACGAGGCCCGTCCAAACAAACCCTTGTGTTGCTTCAAAACGAACGTTAATATAACTAAAATGCTTGAGGAAATCTGTATTAGCAGTGTCTTTGAATTCCCATTTGAGATGCAGATGAAAGAAATCCAATAATGTTTTAAGGATCGGCTGTTTGATGCCTCATCAATATGCCAATTGCTTGCGGAATCCTTCATTATACCGTTAGACTGCAACCTCAAAGGGAAATCTGGAGATGAGTTGCATAATGCATGTGGAGATAAATCGTCGGATACTGCATGGCTTCATGAATACCTCATAGTTCTGTTCTAATATTCAGTGGGGCTTTCTTTTAAGACCTATTAACTGCCAGGTTTATTTTGTAATATTTTTCCACATAAAGTTATGTTTTTCCATATAAACAAATATATATCATTAAATTTTACAATATATAATATAAATATATGAGTTTTATTGATTTAAAAATCAATCCCCATTTGGGGATCACGGTTCATTGCATGTGAAAATTTGCTTAATGTTTTTATAAGTTCTATATTTAACACATTCGACATGTATTCAAAAATCACATTTTTCACATTTTTCCAAACATTTATTTTTACAAACTACACATTTTCTGAATTTTCCATCTAATATTCTTTCTAAATAATGTCCTTAAGTATTTTTTCTAACATCATCAGGTACTCGTTTCTGGGAGCTCATACTGTACAATATTCTTCCATACTGTACAATACTATGTCTCGGGTCAGACAGAGAGTGTAAACTGAAATATAACATTTCAACTTCTCTTCTGAAATCTAATGGAGGCATTTGTTATTAGCAATGCAGTATATTGTATGAGCATTAACTAGAGCCCTATGCACGGCATTGGGTAAAATAGGAAAGTACCACTTTTTGCCTCTAATTTTTGTTCTACACTTTTGTATATTCCTGTCAAGTTTGTCAACACCACCATGTCCTTATTGTAATTTGCAATGGAATTAACACTTGTTTTTCTTCGGTTCTAGACCATTTTGCACACGTCCCAAAGGTAGAACTTCCAAATGATTTGATAACATCTTTGCAATGCTGTTATCTTCCTAATAACATAAATAGACTTTTACAGCCTTCTTCAAAATAGGAAAGTGACACTACTGACCCCACAAGGTAGGGACACAAAGGATCAAAAGCAAGGCTGCCCTCAAGGTTCGTGCAGTGGCCCGGCCCTGTGGAACCTCGTAGCCAACGAAATACTCAATCAAGTTTGGCCAGATAACGTTCATATACAATCCTTCGCAGATGATTTTGTGCTGGTCATTAAAGCGGATACAAATAAAAGCCTTGTAGAAGACACGCAAAGTGCAATAACCCAATTCAGCTCCTGGTGCTCAGAAAATGAACTTGCCATTTCAACAGAAAAAACAAATTACATCTTATTCAGTAAAATTGTAAGAAGTCCCAAGATCACGTGGAACGGGTATAAAATAAATAGAGTTAAATCTTTTAAGTACCTAGGGATACACGTTGATGATCGACTCAACTGGCTGGAGCACATTAATAAACAAGGAGAGAAAGCCATCAAAATGCAGCAAAACCTCAAAAGAATCGCAGGTAGCAATTGGGGAATCTCTCAGATACACAGATGGACTCTCTATAAAACGGTTATTGAGAGAATGCTGGCCCACGGATCTTCAGCTTGGTGTCTAAATCCAACATACAAAATGAAGAGGAAACTTTCTTCGATTCAAAGGCCATTCCTACTCCATATATCGGAAGCTTATCGCACCCCCCCAACGGCAGCGTTACAAACTATACTCGGCATCCCTCCCCTACACATGCAATTACATTTCGAAGCTAGGTTTACTTCAATTTATCGCCTAAGAATCCCTCTTCCCCCTTTCATTACAGATACCCAACCGCATGATCTGGAGATGAAGGCAACAGACTGGTCCACTCATCCTTCAGAACATCTCAAACCGAACCAAATCTCTTTTGAAGACGGAGAAGCATATATAGCCCGAAAAGACATTATAAATATTTTCACAGATGGCTCGAAAACCGAACAACGGAGTTGAAGCTGCCTTCTGCGTCTTGACCAATGACTTCTGGGCCTACCAGTGGTCTGCTAAACTCAACGACAACAACACCGTATTTCAAGCTGAACTAACTGCACTTCACGAAGCAGTAATATACGCATCTCATCTTCCAAACCACAATACCACTAAAATACAGGTAGACAATAGAACAAGTATCATGACATCCTCCAATTCAAAGAGCACGAACGAAACAGCAAGACAAATTTTCAAAATCCTCCTTTCAAATCCAAGAATAAAAGTCTCTTGGGTTAAAGCGCATGCAGGCAATATAGGCAATGAGAGAGCAGACCAACTGGCAAAAGACGCAACACAACATGGGCAACCCTATTCACATACTAAGCTTCCTAAACCGCATATAAAAGACCTCCACCGGAAGAGGATGCTTGAGGAGTGGCAAACCTTATGGAAGAATGGTGATACAGGCAGGAAAATCTTTAACATCATGCCCTCAGTTAGTCTCCGTCCCACTAACTGGATAAGAGAGGATGTTATCTTCTTCTCAAAACATGGACCTTTCCCTGCCTACCTCAAAAGATTTCACCTGTCTGACAGCGATTATTGCAGTTGTGGTGGAATTGGCACGGCACTTCACTATGCCACGGAGTGTACCTATACATTATCTTGGTATATGAGGAAGCCAGCACCAAACTTCGAACAAGAATGGCTGAAAAGGGTCGCCAATAACCTTGTCTCCAGGCAGAAAATTCGTGGTACTATCAAATTAATTAGCGAGAACAGAGTTCTTTTCCGGCCTCCCTAGCCTTCAACATCCCAGCGAGCTGAACTAAGTAGCTCAATCACCGGACATTCCACCATCAAATAAAAGAAAGGTATTTCAACATCTAAAGAAAAGAAGACTACTACGAACTAACAGTGTAAAAGAGAAAATGCCTGTGCTGTACATAGTGTATAAATTTCCTTCTTTTTGTTTATTTTGTTTTTCTCTTTCTTAAATAAAATTCCCGTGTCTTGCCCATCAAACCGTTCAGTGACCGGTCTGGTCACGGGTACGGGGGTAAGGGACGGCGTTCTGTTCTGTTATCTTCCTTAACAAGGCCAAATATTCCATTGAATTCATCATATCTATAATCGAAAGCTCCACGAAGTTCTTTCTTCATTTCCTTATTTGTTTGTAAAGGACATTTATTCATCCTATTATATCTCAGAATTCCTATCGCAGGTATATTTCTCTTCTATAGATTTTTTCATCAAATCAAAACCTGTGAAACAGTTATCGAAATAAAAATAGTGTTCATCTGGTTCTCTAAATGAAACAACTTTTCAGCCCAAAGTTCATGGCCACCTGCCCTAAAAAGATAGAATTTTTCTTGCCCAATGGATGAAAACGATTGCTGAGAACGTCATCACAACGGTTAGAAATATATGTTTCCAAATCACTTGTTCCTAACCTCTGATATTCTTTTCCTCGTCTCCTCCATCCCCATTTTATTTTTTGTTATCGGTGGACACATTCCACACTTTACTGAAAAAGAACCCTTTTAGAAACGTTCCAAAAACGTATTCCACCAGAGGAAACGAAAGTCCTATTCGTAGCGTAAAATAGTAAACCATTTTATATTACATCAACCGTGAGCCCCAAAGGTCTGCAATCTAAAGACGTGGTTTTTGGCAATTTCTTTGTTCTCATTTTAATATTTGTCTCATCGATCACTATCTTTGTAACAACACTCATGGCCAGCAATCGCTCTTTTTTACTCACATTTATTTAACTTCATCTGTTTCGTGCCTGTGAAGTTCAAATTTTGTAATTATTTTCTACTCTCTTTTTGATGAATCAGATTTTAAATTATGTGCACATTTTTGTCCTAGATGAAACTGCACTATTTAATATTTTTAGAACTTAATTACCAGTTAATGGATTTCTTTCATTCAATTTTGATTTCACACGAGTAGCTTCTGTGAGGTCTTGAAAAGCAACCCCTAATTTCTCACGAGAAAGTTGACTAGACCTCCCAGATAGCTAGCTGAAAGCGGCCGGAGAAAAGGAAGCCGACGACGTTAAAACCCTTTCCTGATTACATCATCCGGAGGGGATTCGTTTGAAACGCGGTGCCGACTGACCTCGAGCGAACACCCAAGCAGCCAGGACCAAAAGCATTAGGTTGTGCCTATGGCCAATAGCGTTACGGGATCCAAGACAGAGATTTGTCATTGGGGAAAACTGTCTCTTTCTTCGACAAATGAAGATGACTGAACTTGCGACCACGCCTCGAAAGGCAGGGTCAAAAGGGTTTTTTTAAACTGGAACTCTGGAGGAATCAGGGGAGTTGATAGAGAGATCAGTTAGAGATCACTTGGAGAACGGAGATTAAAATTCTCGTGACCGAGAATTTTGTAAGGCAGCTCTCAGGCTGAGAAGCTGTTGGATCGGGCCCTGTCCCGTGAACCGAAGCCAATCTTTGGCCGATTAAAGCTCGTCACGAGCTAGAAAGTATTTTTGGGAATTCTTATCGAAGTGAACGTACCCTACGTCACTGTAAATTACCTTCTTGGTATTTGGTATAACCCGTGAGAGGTTATCCGTAGATATTTCAGCGGTCTAATCCCTCAAAACATTATTCCGGCCTTCGGACTTATACTCGCCTTGAGTAGAACTTTCCAATCTACCTACTAGTGAATTCGTGACAATGTGCGATTGAATCCAGATTTAACTGTGACTTGTTTACGCTATCTCGTCCTGAGTTAAGCAGAATTGTTGTATATTGATGTTAATTTGTACATTCTTGTAAAAATGCAATTAATCAAGAATCTTAATTAAAAAATTAATATCCTAATATTGCTGTGTCTGGTGAGTCCTTCATAGCTTAGTATCACTGAGCTAAGACCCTACACTTCCCCTAGTAGTGAAATTGAAAAAAATGGATTTCAAGATTGCATAATATTAAATTCTAAATTGAAATTTAAGATGAAAAATAATTAAAAAATAACTACTTTTAATTACACTGATAAAAGAAAGCTTTTTAAAATAATTCTTTATGTATATTCCTCATTTATGCTGTATTTTTAAATTCAGAAATAAATTATTATTGTATATCAAATAGGTTGATGGATATCTCTATTTAAATTTGAAAATTATGCAGAAAATGAATCAGAAAAGTATGAAGAAAAAAATATATGATAAATACATAACATATTTTATCTTAATTGAAAATTATTCTTCTCATAGATATCGTTCTTAAGCAGGTGACAGTCAAAAATACAACATTATAAGTGGCTCCATTTTAAAGAAAAACGCTCAGAATTCTTCCTATTCTAGGTAAGATGATTTCTAATTTTCAAATAGCTGGATAAAAAGGTTGAAGAAAAGTATGGTTTGTCTTGTTGTTTACAAAGAATCACATGAAGCAATTTTATTACTTTATAAAAATAAATTCAATATGATAAGTGGCTCCATTTTAAAGAAAAACTCTCGGAATTCTTCCTATTCTGGGTAAGGTGATTTCTCATGTTAAAATATCTAGATAAAAAGGTTGAAGAAAAGTATGGTTTGTCTTGTTGTTTACAAAGAATCATATGAAGCCAATTTTATTATTTTATAAAAATAAATACAATACGATAAGTGGCTCCATTTTAAAGCAAAACGCTCGGAATTCTTCCTATTCTAGGTCAGATGATTTCTCATCTTAAAATAGTTAGATAATAAAGGTAAAGAAAAGTATGGTTTTCCTTGTTGGTGTTTACATAGAATCATATGAAGCCAATTTTATTACATTATAAAAATCAGTCAATACTTATTCAAAAGGACAAAATGATAAATGGCTCCATTCAAAAGAAAAAAAAAAACATTCAGAATTTCTCCTCTATAGTTAAAAGGAATTCACATCTTAAAGCAGCTAGATAAATAGGTTAAAATAAAAGCATGGTTTGTCTTGCTGTTGTTTACATAGAATCGTGTAAATCCAATTTCACTTTCTTTCAAGAAGGCACGTAGCAGATATCATTTGTAAATCTCATGAAAAATTGATATTACTTACATCGTAACTCTGGAATATTTTACCTATTTTTACAAGATATATGGCGTGGAAGGAGGAAGGTGTTATAGTCTGAAGTACTGCTGTTGTAAAAAGTTTAGGTAGTTATTCCATATTCATTTTATAATTTATTGTTAATTTCTCAATCGAACACCTTCTAGCAATCCTATATACTTATCTGAATGTTTCGTTTTATCATTGAAACATGCTTTGAAGTCATTTTTGGGAGCCCACTTCAAAATTTGTAAAGAATTTTCTTTTAAGGATTGAAATCACGTGATTGATCGCCTAACAAACGTAACTGGGCGTTTAATCTAATATATCGGGTCCATTCTGGTACCCCCGGTTGGGTTGAGAGACGTCACTTTTTCCGCTCTTAAACAACGGGAAAAGTGACGTCTCCGAACCCAACCGGGGGTACCAGAATAGACCCCTATAACTGCACCCTGAGTTACATATTGCTGTGATACCATGCCATTGTTCCTGCTGTAAGATATGCATTTATTGGATTCAAAAATTAAATTTTCCCGTCGTGCCTGCAGTGCATTATGGGAACGTGAATTGATTTCATAGCATCATCAGATTAAATAACGGTAACCGAAGACGACAATTATAATTATAGAAATAAAATGCCACATAATCCTACATTAGATGAATAGAGAACTAATGGAAATATTGTGTGTTCAGTTTTCAACCCTACGTTTTCAAATTAGAATATTCCCCTGATTCAAAGTCTGTTAGTTGTCCGGTTGTTTTATCATGATTTAGGTCCATTTCTGTGACATGGCTCACGAAATTGTGTAAAAAAACTGTATTAGTATTTACATTCTGTAGAAATTAACTATTAACAGCATTGAACAATTAAGCGAAAGTATGATTAGGTGCCTCACTTAAACAACTTATATCTTTAAAAAACTTTAATTTATTAGAAAATGTCTCATTCAGAGGTTTTCCTGCACTATATTAAATATTTTCGAAGACGAAAAGCCATTTCGAAAGCTAAATTTAAAAGTATGTTCTTCTCGCGAATTACATATGCCATTTCAGTAAATAACCAAAGCAGAAATTTTTTTGGGTACGATAATAGTCAAATTTTTTCAAACGATAACAGAATATGGAATGCGTTTTGATGGAAAATATCAATGAAATTCATAACAACTGCTTTAAAAAATTTTCAAAGTGATATCTTTGTTGTACTTTATAAATTTATATTACAGTATTATATCAAAAGGGTGTTTGGATCTTTTACTATGGATAAATTCAAACTGAGATGAACCAAAACGTTGATTTTTGACTTACAAGATAAAAAAAATTATGTTCTTTCATTAGAAAAATAATTAACGGCGAATTCTTCTTAAAAGTACACATTTAGCCAATGAGTCACGGAAAACTAATAAATAACCTTACAAAAATAAATATTCGTCTAGAGTTTTAGATAATTTGAAGTTATTTCATTCCTGAATCAGTGCATTTTCTATGATAATATCAAACTCTAATTTTAAACTCCTAAAATATGATAGCAAACAGAAAAAAATTTAAACCGAGTTTAATTTTAGCAATTAATACTTTATATATTTTATAACGGCACCCTGAACATTTTATAATAAATTAGTTCCCGGCGAAACAAAAGAAAAGATTTTATATAATTTAAAAATTTTCCCTTTATTTATTTACAAACTTTTCATGTTTGCTGTTCAAATGAAGCTTAAATGGAGGCGATTGGTTTAGTTCAGTTAATTAACATCCCTTTTAGAAGCAGCGAGAGCGCTATTTTGGGACGCACCTCGTAATTTTGATGCACAGTCAGATGACGCAGACAACATCTTCCGCACCACCCCAACGTAGGACGTTTGACCCCCTACGTATGATTTAGCATGCAACAGGCATAGAGGCGACCATATTCACGTAGAAAGCTCCAAGAACGCCTCATTTTGGAATGCTTAGCGCCTTTCATAAGACATATAAACGTGTCGTCGTCATCGTCTGCGACATGTTTGTAAAATCTGCATGAGTGACCACCTCGCCTTTTCTGTGCCGTCCTTGTTTTGAACCAACAGTGAAGAAGCAATTTCATGTAGTTCAGTATTCAAAG